>PVIH01004641.1:110025-136703 GCA_004025045.1 Sigmodon hispidus
AAAAAAAAAAAAAAAAAAAAAAAAAAAAAAAAAAAAAAAAAAAAAAAAAAAAAAAAATCTTAAAATTCATAGGCAAATGCATGGATTTGAAGAAAATCCTCCTGAGCGAGGTATCACAAACCCAGAAAGATATGCGGGGATTGCTTGCTTAGTGGACTTGAAACCAAAAGCAAAGATCATTCAAGCTGCAAACCACAACTGAAGCACCTTGGACTGCCACTTTGGAGCCCATTCTCTCCAGAGTAATACCTAACCCAGTTTTGATATTAGGATGAGGAAATTGGACTTGCCTGGAGTGGATGTTGAACTAATCCTCCCTGAGACCTCTTGCCCTTTCTGGGGAGGGGATGTGGGATGAAGAGAAGAGAGACTGACTGGGAGAGGCCAGGAGGGGGAAGGGAGTTTTAACAAGGGGATACATGGATATAAAATGTGATTTTATTCTGTAAAAACAAAAAGAAAAAATAATAAATCCTGCACATGTTTTTATGAAACATAGTGCTAAATAAGTTTTTTTAGCATTGTTTTACTTTTTAATACATTGTTTAATTTTTAGAGAGGGTTTTGTGATAACTTTTATTTTTGTTTCTGACTGATGTTCATGTAATCATCCTGCTACTGTATACTGAATAAATATGATTATTAACTTAATCCATTTCATCATACTTAATTTTCTTAACTTTTCTGACTTAAAATATTCTTAATAATATAAGTTATAGTTACCCATTCCAGAGGTTTTCTGTGAATTTATAATATAATTATGGTTTAAGTGTGTTTTTAAAGAATTTGTAAATTGAAAACTTAACAAGTTAGTTAAATAATATTACATAGTGATATTTGGAATATTGTATATAGGAGCTTAATTATGTAACTTTGACTTTATAGGAAGGATGAAAAACTGATGGGACACACATCTTTTTTTTGCCTATTTGATGCCTTCACTGTGTTTTGCTGTATAAAGTTCTTCATCATATATAAATTTTATTTAGAGAATCCATTTAAGAACTTGAATCAGAAAATAAACTTATTAGTCATATATATATATATAAAATTTTAAAACTCAATTGTCAATTTTATACATGTATGTGCCAACTCTGATACATTTTCCTTCAACATTTTCTTATTTATGCTTTAATCCACTGAATCTTTTTTCTTTCAAATACACCACCAATAACTTAGATATCTTTTGTTCATAAACCCTGAGGTTTATAAGTGTTGTATATTACATGAACATAAGATCAGCAGGTAAATTATTATAGGAACACAAGTAACTCATTGGTGTTTACATAACTGCCCCCAGAACCACTAATTCTATTTATTTCCAGAATATAGTGTTGTAATATGCTCCTCCTCATATTCTTATATTATTTTCATAGCCTTTACTACAGTGTTTCATGAATCATTAGAGAGTGGAGAGGTAGATGATATAGATGGTCTGTGTAGTGTCAAGGAATCCATGGACACTTATTTTTCATATTTAGATTACCTCTGAGTCTCTACATTAACTACTGCCTAATGTTCAAAGAAACTTCACTGACATAAGCTTCATACATCCATAATCTATGATTATAAACATGAATACTGAGGAAGTTGATTGATACCACATCCATTTAGCAAAACAATAGTCATAGGTTTTTCACTAGTAGTTATGAACTCCCCAGCCATGGATTATTTATCAATTTTACAATACAAGTCATGTTCTCTCTTTTCTCAATATGTTGTATAAAATATTATTTGTCTTGAGAATGATATAATCTCAATAATATCATAATAACATCAAAACATATCAGTAAAAATGTGGCATAAAGAAATCCACTACATTGTATATTAATTTATGTTGTTGGCCAAGGGCCTGATATTAATTCAGAGGGTTACTTTGTGAAAACTAACAGGGGGCCTAATTGCAGAGGACAACATCCATAAAACTCTTTAATTTTAGAATGGTTTAGTTTGTGCTTGAGTGTAGTCTTACACCTATTTTCTGATATGTTTGGAATTGGAAGGTAATCTACAAGAAGCACAGTAAAAAAAATCTGAATATCAATCAAGCCAAAAAATTCTCAATATACAATCTGTCCTACCTGCAAGTTGTGGTGGGGCAATGCTAGTACAGAACTTGTAGAAGTGGCCAACCAACACTCATTTTAACTTGAGGCCCATAATACAAAGGGAGTCCATGCCATAATGTGTATTAATGTCCATGAACCAGATACTGAATAGCCCAGAGACCTAGGGTAAAACCAGTCATGACTGGAAAAAAGATCAATGATATGATTTCTAATGATCTTGTACAATACTTGTAGGTGGTTGCCTTGTCTTGTCATCATGAGAAAGGCTGTATCCAGGAGATGGGAGCAGAAGCAGAGACCCACAATTAGTCACAGAGAGAGTCTTTGTGTGTAAACTAGAAGTCTCCACTTGGTTCCTCCATTTAGAGCCCAAGGATCCCCTAGAAAAGGGGGAGAAAAGGTAGGAGTCAATGAGATGAATGATATGAGGAGTACATGGCCCACTGAATAAACTAAACAGGCTTCATGTGAACTCAATGAGACTAAAGCAACAAGAACTACGCGTGCAAGTTCTGTATCGGGTCTTCCACATATATGTTATGGCTGTTAGGTGGGTGGTTTGTGAGATTGCCAACAGTGGGTAAATATATGACTCTGATACTTTTATCTGCTATTAGAACTCTTTTTCTCCTATTATGATTCCTTGTCCAGACTCAATATGAAGGTTTTTGCCTTTGCTAATTAGTTGTTTTGTTGAGTTTGGTTGTTGTCTTTTGGAGGCCTCCCAATCTTTTCTGAAAGGAAACAAAGTGAGTAGTGGATGTGAGGAGACAATATGGCGCAGCAAACAGGGAGAAGAAGAAGGGTAAAGTGTGGTCTGAATATATTGTATAAGACAATAATCTATTTTCAAGAAAAAATAATATAAATTCCCAAAAGTTACAGTATTCTTTTAAAAATAGAAAATAAAAATTTCATTGCCTTTAGATGAGAACTAGACAGAAAGCTGACTTGGAATTAGATTTGTTTATAATTATAATTATTTTTTACTGTTTTAAACTGTTTTCATTCCACTTATTTGTTTACTATTAATTCAAATGAGAAGCACTGAGAACTCTTTCACAGCTATGTTTATATTGGTCCAATCTCATGAAAATGTTTCTCCATCTGATTAAAATATCACCAATAAAGCAATAACATTAACTTCAACTGTTTACCTACTCATTGCTTATAAAAACTGAATTGAAAATTAGTGTGTAATTGTGCATTAAAGCACATAGCTATTGCACAAAGTAGTAACTTTTTAACTCTTCAATATGCATTTGATGGATCAACCAGTTTTAGCAGTTAGAGAGTTCTTGCATAAAACTTAATTTTCAACAAAATTTGATTGAATTAATTGCCTTTTGTTTAATAGCAATCTATTATTACTCATTACCTATGTTGCTAAGTAAACTGCTTACTCTTTCTTTATTTCAATTTATCTCAGTTTGAAAATGAGAAACTTATTTTCTATGTATTATGACACTGATTGTCATAATGCAAATAAAGTACATAATGTCTGATAATAGAGATAAAAAGTTTGATGCTAGACAAAGAAAATGCCATAAAGATAATTATATTTGTCAAAGAATACCTACTACTGCTGTTCATTAAGTTTTAATAAAATATATGACAAGCAATATATTTGAAATTAAAATATTTCTGAAATCTTTAATAGAATAGAAAAGAAAATATTCAATCCAAATATGTAAATATATTCCCATGGAAGAAACATGTTTTATAGTTAGTAAGACATTTATGTTATATTAAAAATAAGATCTTAGTTTTCGAATTAATTAAATTAATTTAATAATTATAATAATAAAATAGATGATGACACTTAAAATGACAATTATCTGTTGAGAAAGAAATGGAAAAGTACATTAAAAGTTTGCCCTTGCCTACAGATTTTGTTTAAAAACTGCATTTAGGAGGTCTGATAAAAATCAGCCTTCAAGGTAAAATTGGAACTGAAAGCATTTTTACTTTATTTCAATCTTATCTATGAAGGTCATCATTTTTTGTTCTAATGCATTTAGCTAACAACAGAAAAGAACAGGGAATCTTCACAATGCTACTTCAATATATTCTGTGATTCCAATTAATTTGTTTCACCTATAATTATATCTGTAATAAAATTCTCTTCCTTTGAGGATTTTGACCTAGAAGGCATTCTAGAATCAAAATGTTTTCTCTAAACTTTTTAAGTAAGGATAAACTTTTGAAAGTCTTGTCTAGATTCTACTTACCTCAGAAACTTCAGAATTTTGTGTATTGAGTTAACTACTATAAAAAGAGTGAATTAAAGATACATATTTTTTCAGTGAGATAAAATTTAGGAGGATGATAATTAGCAAGTTTAATAAAAGGAGATTGAAATCCACATTAATGTTGTGCATGACTTAGGTATTAAAAGTAAAATACAATATTCAGTTGATTGTCAAATAAAAGTATACATATTTACAATAGTGCTGGTAATAAAGTCAGGAACAATAATATATTGGTCTGCTAGACAACCAGTCATATAAAAAAGTTGGAATACATTTTGCAAATCAATGAACACATTTTTCAGCACATGAGCATACTTGTGTGAAAAGCCAGTAAGCCAAAATAAATGTGTTTTCAATTTATTGTCAATTTATAAAGTGAAAAACCAAAATAGAAATAAATAATATTTTAAAAGCAAAATATACAAAACAATAAATAAATATAATAATTAAATCTCAAGCATTAAAAATGGTGAATAGCTTCTTAAATACATTATATATTAAAAATATTTCACAGTTTGTTCTTTGTCTCTATTACTTGAAAAATAATGGTTATTGTTATGATCTTGAAATTGTTCTGAACATTATCATCAATGAAGAAGTATAAGAAAACAAATTAATAAGTATTTAAACAGATGTTATGTTTATGTTATGGTGAAAATATAGTTTAGTTATAAATTACCAACAGATATAGATCAAACTTTCAGTAATCTGACTTATTATAGTAAATATATTGCATTTTAGATATCAAAATCCAGCATGAACAAAGTAGACTTTAAACTAAAACCAAAATGGACATTGCTTATTCATCGCAGAAAAAATTGGTCAATAGGAGATATCAATCCTGAGTTACTTTTCTATTGCTGTGAAGAGAGACAATGACCAAGACAAACTACAAGGGAGCATATGTAGTTTTTATTTTCAGATAGTGAGTTTATGACCACCATGAGGGAAATATAACAATCAACAGGCAGGTGGGCAATTGCAGTCATACCTAAGAGCTTATATTTTGATACAGAACCAGAAATCAGAGAGAGAATAAGAAACAGAAAATGAATGAGAGACAGAGACAACAACAGAGAAAGATAGAGACAGTAAGATGGAGACAGAGAGGCAAAGAGTCACAGAGAGAGAGAAAGATTCAGAATCTCATGAGTCAGGTTCTCAGAAAATTGAGAATCAATCTCCCCAAGGACCCTGCAATACCACTTCTGGGTGTATACCCTAAAGATGTACAGTTGCACTCCAATGGCCTTAGCTCAACTATGTTCATAGCAGCGTTATTTGTAATAGCAAGAACCTGGAAACAACCTAGATGTCCCTCAACTGAAGAATGGATTACACCTCAATATAGTTAATGTATCAAATTATTAGTGGTAAAACATCCAGTTGGCTTTTAGAAAACCATAAAAAATAATATCTGTAATATTTTGTTGGGAAAATTTTCATAAGAATATAATGACTTAATCACTAATGGAAACCAAAAAATATATTAGTATTGAGAAATAATAAAATAAAGAGCATTTGCTCTAAAAGCATAATAGCTAAATAATAAAATTCTAAGGTGGAAGATGACCAAAAATTTTACTAAAAATAAATTGTATATAGAATAAAAGAAGGATATATATAAACATAAAAATATTCTTTATAAGAAATAAAATTAAATCATTGCATAATTAACTTAAAAGATATTTGTGGTAACATTGTAAATTGCATAAAGTTTCTTTGAAAATCAGAAGACAACCAAGTCAAACACAGATCAAGCCACGAAGGTCAGCATATGGTGATGCACACATTTAATCCAAGCACTTGGGAAACAAAGATCCTATGGATCTCTGTGAGTTCAAAGCCAAACAGATCCAGGAGATAGGAGTGGCACATGCTTTTAATTCTAATACTAGATATATGATGCAGCATTGAACCTATCGTAGCCAACATATAAACAAATTGAAAGAAAATAAATCACATGATTATCTCATTAGATGCAGAACAAACCTTTGACAAAATCCACCACTTCTTCATGAAAAAAGTCCTGGAGAGGTTAGGAATATTGGAAAAATCTCTAAATATAATAAAGGTGATATACAGCAAGCCAACATCCAATATAAAACTAAATGGACAAAAAGTCAAAGCAATCTCACCAAAACCAGGAACAATAGAGGGCTGTCCTCTCTCTCCTTATCTATTCAATATAGTTTATCAAAGTTTAGCCAATGCAATAAGAGAACAAAAAGAGATTGAGGATACCAATTGAAGAGATCAAAATATCTCTATTTGCAGATTATATGATTGTTTGCATATGTGACCCCCAAATTTTGACCAGGGAACTCCTGTAGCTCATAAACACCTTCAGCAATGTGCCAGTGTACAAGATCAACTCAAAAAAATCAATAGTCTTCCTATACACTAAAGATAAGAGGGCTGAGAAAGAAATGAGGGAAACATTACTCTTTATAATAGCTGAAAATAGCATTAAATATCTTGGAGTAGGTATAACCAAAGAAGTAGCAGGCCTCTTCAACAAAAACTTTAAATCACTGAAGAAAGAAATTAAAGAAGATATCAGAAAATGTAAAAACCTCCCATGCTCCTGGATAGGTAGGATCAACACAGTAAAAATGGCAACTTTACCAAAAGCAATCTACAAATTGAATGCAATACTCATCAAAACACCAACACAATTTCCTATAGACCTTGAAAGAACAATACTCAATTTCATGTGGAGTAACAGGAAACCCAGGCTCACCAAAACAATACTGGTCAATAAAAGAACTTCAGGAGACATAGCCATCTCTGACTTCAAGCTATACTATAGAGCTATAGTAATAAAAACAGCCTGGTAGTCACATAAAAACAGACTTGTAGACCAATGGAATCGAATCAAAGACCCTAAATTTTATCCACACACCTATGAACACCTAATCTTCAAAAAAGAGGTCAAAAATATCCAAAGGAAAAAAGATATCTTCAACAAATGGTGTTGGCATAACTGGATGGTAGTATGTAAAAGAATTCAAATAGATGCAAACCTATCAACCTACACAAAACTTATTATATTCTTATAAACCCTGCCTAAAATGGCAATCAACTTTGAGAACTACAAGTAGATGTTTGCATGAGAGATATTTGTTTTTTTCTGTTTCAGATAATTTTTAATAGCAATAAAAATACAACTAACATAATTCTTCTAACTACAATGCTTGGAAATCTGCCTTGGAAATAAAGAGGGTAGAGGTAACTATTGAACCCAAGGTACTTGTTGGGTTTCATATGTGAGTTGTCAATATGGTAAATGTCAGATGCAACTTACTGGAAAGAAGCGTGGACATTAGATATGATTAAAATATAGGCCTTATGAAATCATAGATACCAGAAGAAGCTTCTGGATGTTCTCAAGACAGAGGGTGGTGGTGATAGGATTCAAGCCTGGAGTGCCAGATCTCAGGGATCATTCGGGGAAAATATGGGATGCATTACCAATACTGCCACCCCAGGGCTTGGGTGCTGAATGAGAATCTCTCAGCTCTTTCCTCATACTAGACTCAGTCTTGGCAAGCTTGTTTGTGGTTATGCTGCCACATGGGCAGCTTTGGATCCTGCCTTTGGCATGGTAGCTTGCTATTTGTCTCCTCTTGACACCTCGTGCCATTCACTGTAGACTGTGTATGGGTCTTTTTCCATGTGATATGTTCCTTTTTTTTGGACCCCTAGTCTTAGCTCTGATGTCTCCATCCATTCTTTGGTTCTTCAATACAACTCAAATCTGACCAAATAGTTTCCAGCATGAAAGATATTTGTAACAGTTGCAATTTGCATTTAAATTATTTATGACTATGTAAAGAGAAACTAAGACTGTTTGCCTCCATTTACAACATTAGTTGAATCAATCCCCTGTATCTCTTGTACTCCATGTAAAAACAAAGCTGACAGTAATCATCATCATAAAAATACTATATTGCTTACTAAAAGCATCAATGCTATCTAGTTGTTGTGCTGACCACACATGTATCATTTATTTCTCATGTTTTCTATTAAACTGAAACACATCTTTTTGGCATTGTGTATATTTAAAGAATTCTCATACCTCTGCATTAGATTGTGTTCCTTGAAAACAGAATTAGTATCAATCATATTAAGGATTTCCCTTAGTACATATTAACTTGGAAGGTTTAAGGTGCCCTACATTTTGTGCACAATCTATTTTTTATAAAATGAAAGCATTAATTGTTTTTTAATAGTTGTGTAAATGTGTGAATTTATGTGTATATAGTCCAGCAATAAATAAAATCAGATACACCCATGAAACCACAAACAATCAATAATCATACAAAAGAAAAACCCAAAGAAGGGAAATACATACAATAAAATTAAATCTTGTTAGTACTAAATCAAATGATGCTGTAGAATATTAAGTTTAAACAATTCTCATATGTACAATGAAGGTAGAAAAATGCTGTTCATAAAATGCACACCCAGTAGCTATTAATTTATATTCTCTATATTTTTATCTTTTATATAGAAAACAAAAAGCAGATACTTGATGGATTTGTAAATTAACATTTGCATAATAAAAAACTATATAATCAGAAATTGTAGGTTTACTGAAACTAGTAATACCAAACAGAAGAAAAATAACCATATAATTTTTATAATTTGTTTTAATTTACATATTAGGTAGATATATCAGGTTCATAGTTACTCAAAATAAACAGTGGTTAGTAGTAAAGTTAGTTATAGTGAATCTGAGATTTTATGTATAACAAATACAAATTTTAAAAGTACACATAGGGTGACCTAATGGATATTATTGAGTAAATGAGTAGCCAGTAGCCTGAACTGACTTTAATAACAATGTTTAATTTATAGCATTCACAGGGTAACTCATAATTATCTGTATCTCCAGTTTCAGAGAAATAAACACCTACCTGACATGACTGTCAGTCACATGTATGGTTCACAGACATGCATGGAGGTAAAATACTCATACACATGAAATTAAAATAAAACTTTGAACACATAGAAGCAGCAGTAAGTAAAAAAATGAGGTGTTGATTTACACCACTAATTCTCACACACTTAACTGAGTAATATTTTCAAAGAAAAAACAGCTATAATATAATCATATTTGGAAGTTAGAGGTTGGTTTGTGTTTAATAATCTTTAAGAATGGGCTGTCATATTTTGCAAAAATAAATACTGTGAATTTGACGTAGGAGACAACATTTTAAACTCAAATATAGGCGCAAAAATCTACCATCATTTCTTCTTTATTTAAATTAAAATTGTAAACAACTTGTACACCTTAGGTAATGAGGCAGATGTCCAGTAATATTTCAAACACACTGACTCTCTCCATTATTTTATTCTATTCAGTGTTTAATTTTAAATATTACTTTTTGTAACTTTGTAAGAAGTACATACATAATTTACTTTTTTATCACATTTCCCTTCACTCATCTCCCTCCCTTATACTCATTCTGAAAACTTATGATCTCTTTTTTAATCATTATTTGTAATTGTATGTTATATTTGAAAATATGTATGGTTTTAAATCAGGGCAATAAATTGTAGTTGCATCAAATCTACCTGTTAAAATAGGTTTTAATTTTTATCCTGACTCTAATACACATTAATTGTGAAACTATACAAAGTTATTATCATTGTGTTTGGTGGTATTATTCTTATTTTTAGTATTGGGGATTGAAGAGAAGGCTTATACATTTTAGACAAACTTTAAAACTGAGACACATTTCTAGATGTTGAATATGTGTCTAAGAATATTTTGCATTAGCATGCATGCTTACATCATGGAGATATTACTAATATATTTATTATAACATCTATGTTTTATAACTATAATGTTCATTGAAATTCTAAATTACTTAATGTTTCCTAGAATTTCCAGTGTCCATCACTAGCAAATGTTACCAAAAATGCAGATTGTATTTTCAGTTATAAGCCTAGCCTTTAAAAGCTGTACCAGTGTGTGATTTGGACTCATGTTTTAAAATTTCCAAATAATCATTAATAGTATTGTGAAAAATGGGACAATTTAAAAATATTTTAAACAAAATCTAATACTTCTAGGTTCAATTCTTATTTCCTCTCAAATTTGTATCATCTTTTTACAATTTTTTTTTATTTTTTGTCTCTGTGAGTATATTAGCGTATGCAGAAACATATAAATAAATTGTGCATGTGCTATATCTATATACTGTTTTCTTAATGCTTCCAGTTTTCTTTATGATTTCAAGATAGGTCATTTGGTATTAGATATAATTGATGTGCTCTTAATTTGGGAAGTTTAGTTCTGCTCTCAGAATTTCTTAGTTGCCTTTAGTTCTTTGTTTAAGGATGAGGTCTCATGGGTCTTAACCCAGACATTAGTAAGTCTATTAATGTCTTCTATTTTCAGGTCATGTTTAGGCAGTTATAGTGATAAGACTTCATGAGTGTAGCTTCTCAAAAATACCTAGAAGACACAATATTAAATAAAGTTTTAGGCTAACATTATAATAGATATGAATGAAATTCCAGAAAATCATAAGGACATGCATTATAAATTTGTTTCAATAAATTGAAGAATCTGAAAAACTGGTGAGTTTTCAGATAGCAAAATTAAACCTAAATTCAATGAATTACTTTATCAAATACATACATTGTAATCTGCTTAAAATACTAACAAAATACTTCATACTAAAAATAGAAAACAGCAATAACAGCAACAAACTCAAGAAAATATGGACTTACTACATAATTATACTATAACTTAAAAAACTAACACAAATATATATCATATAATTTCATAAAAGTTAGAAAATAAACATAGCCTTTAAAAGTTACAAAGCAGGTGAAATCCTGATATTAATGATAGTATTTCATATATATATATAATTATAAAATTGAGTGTTTTTGCATCATGCACCCTATCAAACTCAATTATAAGAACTTGCAGAATCATGCCCACTCTTATGATCTCCCCACTTACAAAACCTCACATTCATGCTACTCATTTGCTTACTGGAGCATATTTAAACTCCCTGTGGCCAGATCCTTAAAGAAAAATAAGTCTTCCCTCAATGAAACCTCTGCCAGAGGCCATCAATGTAGAAATGAGGCATTGTGTCATTTAGCTATGTACTAGCCTTGAGTTCTTGTATACAATGACATCACTCTCTTTTTATTTTTCTTTAAAGTCCACAAATGAGTGAGTACATGCCCTACTTCTCTTTCTGGGATTGTGATACCTTCCTCAGAAGGATATTCTCCATATCCATCCATTTGCCTGAAAATTTTAGAATATCAATTTTTTTCTTACTGCTCAGTAGTACTACATTGTGTAGATGTACCACAGCTTGCTAATCTATATCTCAGTTGAGGAGTATCTAGGTTGTTTTCAGATTCTTGCTATAACAAATAATGCTGCTATGAACATAATTGAGCTAAGGACTTTGGAGTGTTAATGTGCCTCTTTAGGGTATATGCCCAGAAGTGGTATTGCTGGATCCTTGCGAAGATTGATTTCCAGTTCAGCTAAGACTTCAATCAACAGTAAAGAGGGTACCTAAACTGGCCTTCTTCAGCAAACAAATTGATGACTACCTTAATTTTCACTATAAAACCTGCCTCCATCAGTTGGTGAAAGTAGATATAGAGATGCACAGTTAAGAAGTGGACTGAGCTCCCAGTCCAGTTGAATAATTAAAGGACAAATGATATAAGCAAATGGGTCAAGATCATGACAGAGAAACCTACAGAGACACCTAACCAGAGATACTGGGAGTTCACTGACACTGGATTGACAGCTGAAGTACCTGAATGGGACTGAGCTAGGCCCTCGGGATGTGCATGAGAGTTGTGAGAATTGGGAAGTTTGTGAGACATCTGACAGTGTTTCCAGGTTTTATTCCTAATGTATGAAATGGCTTTTTGGAGCTTCTTCCCTTTAGAGGGATATCTTGCTCAGCTTTGGTCTATGAGGGAGGATCTTATTCTTACTTCAAATTATATTCTAGACTTTGTTGACAACCCATGGGACACCTACTCTTGCTCAGGAGTGGTAAGTGGTGGAGAAGGAAGAAATCTGAGGGGTGAATGGGAGGAAAAAGTGGGAACTGTGATAGGTATGTAAAATGAAAAAAAATACGATTAATAAAAGATTTAAAAAGAGAATGTTTACAGCAAAAAACAATAAAGGTATGATTCACTACTGACTAAAAATGTAGCTTCTTGGAATCATTGTACTTGAGGCAAAGTATTTTTGTTTCCTTTTTTGTTTTTTATTGTTATATTAAAAAATTCTGAAGTGTACTCACTGCTGCATGCAAATTAATGCTATGAAATTAATATGTCAGATATCTTACACTATCAGGTATTTCTTGCAACCAAATTTATTGATGTTAATAATACCAAACTAAATGTGGACTATTATGTCATAAGAATTTAACTTTTATGATTTCTGTTCATTTAAATTCAGTCTTATTAAATATCAATCACTAACACTATGGTACAAGCTATGCTAGCCATGAGAAACATACATAACCAAAACATTCTCTTATATTTTATAATGTTCTAGAGATGCCTAATTTAATTTTATATATGCTTCACCAAAGCCACAAAAAATCAAATAGACAAAGGCTTATAAGTTTTTAAAACTATAAGTTTTAGAGAGTACCAGCGCACTCTGGAGTGAGGGGGCAGATAAACTCTGCCTGTCACCATACCCACAGCTCCTGCTGAGGGAATTTGCATGGTTACCCACCACCACATCGAACTGAGGGAACTGACAACTATAGGGGTCCCAGAAGGACAGACGCAGACCCCACCAAGAGGTGAGGAGGGGTCACCAGGCCCAAGAGCCTATATCCCAGCCAGGGAGGGAGACTTGAGCTCCCATCGGTTCCGGTTCCACTTCCGGGACCAAGTGCTGTGTGCAGAGTCCCAGCACACTCTGGAGCAGGGGCAGATAAACTCTGCCTGTCACCATACCCACACCTCCTGCTGAGGGAAATTGCATGACTACTCACCACCACATCGAACTGAGCGAAAACACAACTACAAGGGTCCCTGAAGGGTAGATTCAGACAATGACCAGAGAGGTGACAGGAGGCACACAAACCCGAGTGCCACAACTGACCAGGAGCCATCTAATCGTGAACCAATGAAGCCATGGGCAAACATCATTCCAAAAATTACATAATAGTACAAAGAACAACATGGTAACTCCAGAAGAGAGTGGTGATCTTACAAATACAAGAACTGAACTGAGCAATGAACAGGAAACAGAAGGAAGCAACACCAAAAATTCCTTTTTGATGATCATCGAAGCTCTCAAAGAAGATATGAAAAAAATTCTTAAGAAATAGAAGAAAATACAAACAAAAAATTGGAAGAGATGAGCAAATCTATGAAAGAAACATGCCAGGAAATAAAAGCTGAAATAAAAGCTGAAATAGGAGCAATAATAAAGGCACAAAATGAGACAAAGATGGAAATAGAAAACCTGAAGAAAAAAGCTGGAACCACAGATACAAGCATAACAAACAGAGTTCAAGAGATGGAAGATAGAATCTCTGAAGTGGAAGACTCAGTAGCTCAAGTAGATATATCAGTCAAAGAAAATAGTAAAACTAAAAAAGCCATAACTCAAAATGTTCAGGAAATCTGGGACACCATAAAAAGGCCTAACTTGAGAATAATAGGAATAGAAGAAGGAGAAGAATACCAGCTCAAAGGCACAGATAATGTTTTCAATAAAATCATAGAAGAAAACTTTCCTAACCTAGAGAAGGAAATGCCTATAAAGATACAAGAAGCTTACAGAACACCAAATAGATATGACCCAAAAAAAGGTCAGCGCACCACTTTATAATCAAGCCACAACACATACAGAACAAAGAAAAAAATTTAAGAGCTGCAAAAGAAAAGGGCCAACTCACATATAAAGGCAGACCCATCAGAATAACGTCTGACTATTCAATGGAAACAATTAAAGCCAGAAGGGCTTGGTCAGAAGTTATACAGACACTAAAACATCATAGCTGCCAAACTAGAACTATACCCTGCAAAATTATCAATCATCATAGATGGAGTAAACAAGGTATTTCAGGACAAAGTAGACTGAAACAATATCTATCTACCAATCCAGCACTACAGAGAGTATTAGAAGGAAAACTACAACATAAGGACCCCAGATACGCCTACGAAATCACAAACAATCAATAATTCCACAGAAGAATACACTAGAGAAAGGAAATACAAACAAGTTGCCACCAAAAATGGCAGGAAATATGAATCAATGGTCACTAATTTCCCTTAATATCAATGGTCTCAACTCTCCTATAAAACGTCACACACTAACAAGATGGATACAACAACAGAAGCCATCCTTCTGTTGCCTACAAGAAACACACCTCAACTTCAAAGACAGACACAGGCCTAGAATAAAGGGTTGGGAAAAGATTTTCCATTCAAACAGTCCTAAGAAACAAGCAGGGGTTGCAATCCTAATATCTAACAAAGTAGACTTTAAGCTAAAAGCAATTAAAAAGGGACCAAGATGGTCACTACTTATTCCCCACAGGAAAAATTGGTCAAGAGGAGATTTCAATCTTAAATATTTATGCCCCTAATATAGGGGCACCTACATATGTAAAAGAAACACTGCTGAAGCTCGAATCCCACATCAATTCTTACACCCTAATAGTGGGAGACTTCAATACACCACTTTCAACCCTGGATAGATCAACCAGACAGAGCCTCAACAGAGAAATAAGGAGACTAAATGAGGTTATGATGCAAATGGATTTCATAGACATCTACAGAACCTTCCACCCAAAGGCAAAGGAATATACATATTTCTCAGCTCCTCATGGAACTTTCTCCAAAATTGACCACATAATTGGTCATAAAGCAAATACCAGCAGAGACAAAAAAAAAGGAAATAATGCCTTGTAACATATCGGACCACCAGGGCCTAAAGTTAGAGTTCAACAGCATCAAAACCCAAAGAAAGTCTACCAACTCATAGAAACTAAACATCAATCAGCTGAACCATCTTTGGGTCAAGGAAGAAATTAAGAAAGAAATCAAAGTCTTCCTAGAATTCAATGAAAATAAATCTACAACGTATCCAAACTTGTGGGACACAATGAAAGCAGTCTTAAGATATTCATAGCGCTAGATGCCTATATGAAAAGCCTTGAGAAATCCCAAACTAGAGACCTAACAATGCAGCTGAAAGCCTTAGAACAATTAGAAGCGAACTCACCTAGAAGGAGTAGATGGCAGGAAATAATCAAACATAGAGCTGAAATCAATACAATTGAAACAAAAAGAACAATACCAAGAATCAAAGAATCTAAGAGTTGGTTCTTTGAGAAAGTTAACAAGATAGATAAGCCCTCAGTCAAACTAATCAAAAAACAAATGGAGAATGTTCAAATCAACAAAATCAGAAATGAAAATGGGGACATAACAACAGACCCCCAGGAAATACAGAGAATTATGAGATCATATTTTGAAAATCTGTATTCCACAAAAATGGAAAACCTACAAGAAATGGACAGCTTTCTGGACAGGTATAATCTACCAAAATTAAATGAAGATCATATTAATTTCCTAAACAGGCCTATAACACTTAAGGAAATTGAAGCTGTCATTAAAATCCTCCCCAAAAATAAAAGCCGTGGCCCAGATGATTTCAGTGCTGATTCTATGAGACATTCAAAGAAGAATTACTACCATTACTCCTCAAACTATTTCACACAGTAGAAACTGAAAGAATATTGCCAAATTCCTATAATGAGGCTACAATCACCGTAATACCCAAGCCACTCAAAGACACAACAAAGAAGGAGAATTACAGACCAATTTCCCTCATGAATATTGATGCAAAAATTCTCAACAAAATCTTGGCAAACCGTATACAACAATATGTAAAAGATATCATCCACCACGACCAAATAGGCTTCATCTCAGAAATGCAGGGCTGGTTTAACATATGAAAAACTGTAAATGTTATCCATCATATAAAATAACTAAAGGAACAAAACCAAATGATCATATCCTTAGATGCAGAAAATGCCTTTGACAAAATCCTACACTCCTTTATGATTAAATCCCTGGAGAGATCAGGAATACAGGGAGAATACCTAAATATAATAAAGGTGATTTACAAGAAGCTGACGACCAGTATCAAACTTAATGGAGAAAAACTCAAAGAAATCCCACTAAAGTCAGGAACTAGACAAGGATGTCCTCTCTCCCCTTATCTATTCAATATAGTTCTCGAAGTTTTAGCTAAAGCAATAAAGGAACGAAAAGAGATTAAGGGCATACAAACTGGAAAATAAAAAGTGAAGGTATCTCTATTTGCAGATGATATGTTTGTATACATAAGTGACCCACAAAATTCTTCCAAGGAACTGCTACAGGTGATAAACACCATCAGCAATGTAGCAGGATAGAAGATTAACTCAAAGAAATCAGTAGCCCTTCTATACACTAAATGTAGAAGAGCTGAAAAAGAAATAAGGGAAACATTACCCTTCATAATAGCTGCAAATAGTATTAAATCCCTTTGAGTAACTATAACCAAAGAAGTAACAGACCTATTTTGACAAAAATTCTGAAACACTGAAGAAAGAAATTGAAGAGAATATCAGAAAATGGAAAGTTCTCCCATGTTCCTGGATCGGTAGGATCAACATAGTAAAAATTGCAATTCTACCAAAGGCAATCTACAGATTCAATGCACTGCCTATCAAAATACTAACACAATATTTTTTGGACCTTGAAGGAACAATACTTAATTTCATTTGGAATAACAGGAAAGCCAGTATTGCCAAAACAATTTCACTCAACAAAAGAACCTCAGGAGGTATCACTATCCCTGACTTCAAGTTATATCATAGAGCTACAGTAATAAAAACAGCCTAGTACTGGCATAAAAACAGACTTGTGAGCCAATGGAATAGAATTGAGGATCCAGACATTAACCCAAAAACCTATGAACACCTGATCTTTGACAAAGAGGCACAAAACATTCATTGGAAAAAAGATAGTATATTTAACAAATGCTGTTGGCATAGCTGGATGGAAGTGTGCAGAAAAATGCAAATAGATCCAAGTCTCTTACCCTGCACAAAACTCAAATCCAAGTGGATCAAAGACCTCAACTTAACCCCAACCACTTTGAACTTAATAGAAAAGAAAGTGGGAAATAAACTTCTACAAATTGGCACAGGCCACCACTTCCTAAATATAACACCATTGGCACAGACACTAAGACTAACAATCAATGAGTGGGATCTCTTGAAGCTGGGAAGCTTCTGAAAAGCCAAGGACACTGTCAATAGGACAAAATGACAGCCTACAGAATGGGAAAAGATTTTCACCAACCCAATAAGTGATAGAGGACTGATCTCTAAGATATATAAATAGCTCAAGAATTTAGAGCCCAAAACCTTGAATAACCCTATCAAAAAATTGGGTACAGATCTAAAAAGGGAATTTTCAGCACAGGAACTACGAATGGCTGAAAGGCACCTGAAAAAATGCTCTTCATATTTAGCCATCAGTGAAATGCAAATCAAAACAACTTTGAGATACCACCTAACACCTATTAGATTGGCTAAGATAAAAGGCACAGATGACAGCCTATGTTGGAGAGGATGTGGAACAAGGGGAACACTCCTCCATTGTTGGTGGGAGTGTAAACTTGTTCAGCCACTTTGGAATGCAATATGGGGGTTTCTCAGAAAATTGAGAATCAATCTCCTCAAGGACCCAGCAATACCACTTCTGGGTGTATACCCTAGAGAGGCACATTCACACTCCAAAGGTATTAGCTCAACTATGTTCATAGCAGCATTATTTGTAATAGCAAGAACCTGGAAACTACCTAGAAGTCCCTCAACTGAAGAATGGATTAACAACCTGTGGTACATCTACACAATGGAATACTACTCAGTAGTAAGAAAAAATGATATCCTAAAATTCACAGGCAAATGGATGGATTTGGAGAATATCCTCCTGAGTGAGGTATCACAATCTCAGAAAGATAAGCAGGGGATGTACTCACTCATTAGTGGTCTCTAAACAAACAAACAAGAAAAAAAAGCCAAGCATGCCCAAGCTGCAAAACACAACCACTGAACAGTTTGGGATCAGAAACACCCTGAACTAACCCTTTGTACCCCACTCCAACTATAGGACCACCTGACTCACTCTTGACGGAAGATGGACAAAACTGGATTTGGCCAGGAGTGGAGACTGATCCAAACATTATTGGGTCAGTGGGACCCTAGGACTGTCTACTCCCTGCCCAGGGAGGGGATGGGGAGTTGCAGAGAAGAAAAATTACCTGATGTGGTAGGAGGGGGAAGGCACCTTGAATAAGGATATACAGGGATGGAAAAAAAATTCAGAGGGAAAGCTGAACACAAAATAAATATATGTGTAGCAATCTTATTTGCATTATCACTCTTGATAAGTCATGCTTATGATTTTTATCCTCTTTATAGTTATTGTTAACTTTTCAGCATTTTAAATTCATTTTACTGGTTTTTTGTAAATACAAAATAAAAAAAGAAAAATAATAAAAATAAAATAAAATGAGAATGTAGATGTCTCTGAGTATTGTAGTGAACTCTCTGTGAGATGATTGTAACTCAATAGCAGTTTCGGTCCTTTTGGCAACTCTGGGCCATGGCTTCAAGCAAAATAATAAAGGATTATTTTTATAAAAAAAAAACTATATGTTTTAAACTTATAGGTTTTAATAGATATAGCAGTCAATGAGTTTAACATATGTTTCTCTTACCATTTAAAAAGTGCTGTGTGAGATCCTAATGTTAATATAGAGGAAGGCTTTATTAGTACATCTAAGACATGATGACTTATGAATGTTTAAACACAGTTGGAAACAATATGCAAACTTATGAAAAATTGAGTAAACTTAGGAAGAAATTCTCCATAGAACTTATTACCAAGTATTTGAAAAATCAGTTCATTTATTACACTTATGAAACTATGACCATCCTGACAATAATAGAGAGAAGAGTTAATCTTAATACTGCTGATCTTAAGTACTATTAAAATTAAAGACTTAAGAGTTTTATGAAGATAAATGCTTCATCACACCAATTTTAAATTGTGTAAAACTTGACATAAAGAAAATACACATAAGAAAAGCCTAATGTAATATTAAAAGGAATAATAAAATAATAGAACTATGTAAGGAGGTTACATAGTTAACTAATCTTTCCCTATAGATTATGATAAAAAAATATCTTGTTAAACCTATGGTTCATATTATTGTCAAAATGTCATTTCTAATCTTTATAAAACAATCAATTCTGCTGTTTGCTCTACTATTTGAGGCAAGAGGAGGTCCCATGTCTGTGCATGATACTTTATAATTAAGAAAGAAATCTTAGGACACAGTATAGGAACAGGGAGAGTAACAGAAATACTATGTTTATTAATGTCAAGAGTTTTCAAACTGCTTAATCCTTTAACTGCTTTAGTTATGCATGAGCAAGTGTATGTCTGTGTTTATATATATTTCCATGTGTATGCTTATGTTTAATTTTGAGAGCTAAAATGTTAAACTTAATGAAGAACCACCAACTCACACAACTAGCTTGAACTATATGCTTCTAAAATCAAACAGAATTCTGTTACTCATGTATATCTAGAGTGGCATCAATTTTGCAATTTAGAACATTTCTGTTGGTGTCTTAGGAAACATTTTTTTTGTGAACCAGAATCTTCTTAAAACAAAAATTAAAGACAGATCTAAGCTATTAAGTAATAAGGAATTACTCAACAATAATAGAAAATAGAAGCAATTATATGAACCTGAATGTGGCTGAAATACCTATTTATACACACACAGTAGTAACATATAAGCATTTAGCTTAAAATCTCATAATCGTAAGTTCAAGACAATGTATATTTTATATACTTTGAATTAAACAATATTCTGTATATATCAAGACAAGAATACAATTGATTAAACAAAAGTAATGTAATAATCACGCCCAACCTACTAAATGTTTTACAGACATATATTGCAAATTTGATATAATACATGTGTATATATAATATTCAACTATAAAATTAAAAATATTTGTCCTTAGGTAATGATGAAAAGTAGTTAAAGAATTTATTCTATTTCTACATCTAATTTTAAGCTCCAAAGCCTGGAGTTAAATAAAGTTTGCTATGTATTAAATATAATAATCCCAAATTAGAAACTTCCTTTACTATTGGGAACCTCTAAAGAATGATGAAAATACATATGAGCTGCTTACACACTGCCTTGAAGATTTCAGTGTTGCTGTGGGTTGTCTTATACATAAAAAAGCTGTTGTCTATCATCAGAGAGATAAACATCTGCAAAAATGTGAGAGAAACTTGAGAGAATTTCATTGGAGTACCCTTGGACTTAATATTTATCACATACTAACTAAAAAGTCCCAAAGCAAAGAAACAGTAAATACTGAAAACAACCATGTTCTTTGTTCTTACTTGGTCTGAGAAGAATATAAAAATTTACTGCTTCACCATGAATTTAAATTGGGCAAAATATCTGTGATGACCATTATATTAAATAGGCAATTATGCATGTGAAGGAATTTTGAAGTACATAGTTTCTGCAGTCTAGGTTGATACAATACAAACCGATAGCTCTATATTATTTTGAGAAATAAGGCAAATAAGATGATAGGGTTTCACTTTAATTCTCACATTTTAAATCATAAAATTTGGATCATTGTATATTCAGGCTTTTCTTGTAGTACATCATATGTTTTATTGTAGAAGAGTTATAATTCAGGGACATTCATGTGAAACTGACTCTGAAGGTGTTAAGTTGATTTACTGTAAAAATTTATATAGCATTTGATTTTTACATTCAATTCTACAGCTACAAGGTCATCAATCCTCTGTTTTCACCTCTTTCTAAAATGTAAAATTTTCTATCACCTAAATATCTACACTTTTGAGAAGACTTTGTTTTTCACTTTTCACTGGTTTATCCTAATACAGAAGAAGTCTTCTTGAACATCCTTCTTTATATGTGGCAATAAAGTTCTTATTCATTATTATTAAAATAGAAAGCCTGGGAGAATATTATAGACTAATTCTCAATCAACAGGAAATAAAAATTTATCTTGTCATGATTGCAATTCCTGTACTATTTATTTTAAACTTTGAAGTAAGCCACAAAAGTATTGTCACAGTAACATACTTCATTGTTACTCTAAAAGTAAAAGCAATGTTTTTCATATCTTATTTTTAATTATACTTTTATTAATTGGTAGATGACTTGGAGCACATTTAAAAAGAAAGAAGTAAGCACAGCACCTACACAGGAATGCACCTGGTGGTTTGTGTATATATTATAGGCCTGCTATTAGGATTTTTTCCCTTCTGTTGCATAGCATTGTCCGAAATTCATATGATAGTTTATGCTTCATGCTATTATATTTTATATTAGCACATTTAGCTGTTATTTCTTAGAAGCCTATTATCTTCTAATGAACGACAGAAATGAAATGGATCTACAGGGGTGGAGAGATAAGGAAAAACTGGGAAGACTAGAGCTAGGAGAAACTGTAATCAGGATATATTGTATGATAAAATAGTTCATTTTCAGTCAAAGGCAAGAGGGTCAGACTGTAATAGCAAGACAATATACCAAAGAAAGAAGAGAAAGACTAAATAACTGAATTTGTAAAAACTTTTCTTATAAAATATCAGATAAATCTTATTTTATGTTTCAGCTTCAAATCTAAGCTCAACTGTTGTCAGAAGTTTCTGACTTGTCCTTGCCCTGAGGTCTGCAACCATAGCCACTTTGGCCCAAATAAACATATAGAGGCTATATTAAGTACGAACTGTTAACCCTATGGCTCAGGCTTATTACTTGGTAACTCTTCCTTTTTAACTAACCCATGATTCTATTTATGTTTAGCCACATGGCTTGGTATCTTTTCACTCAGTGCAGCATTTTTAATCCTCATTTTCTGTGTCACACTGTTATCTCTGCTCTGCTCTTCCACACCTAAAATTTTGCTGCTCTGGTTGCCCACCTCTACTTCATTTTGAGCTACTTCACCAATCAACATTTTATTAAGCCAATATTTAAAGTGACATATATGACAGTTTACAAAAGAATAGTCACACAGTACTCTACTATCTGTGATAAATTAAGAAAAATTAAGACATTAATGTTTTACTCAATAAGCATTTAAGAACCCCTACTACAAATCTTCTTTGGGAGTCTGTCGTGAAAGATAATAAAGATTATCTAGGCAATAAATAAATAAACAACTATGTAAAGTACTATCTAATTAAATTAGTGTCACTTGAAGTTAAATACAAGGTAAGTTGAGAAAATGTTTAAACAAAAGAGATGAGAAAAATACTAGAATTTTCAATGACAATAATTCAGAAAAGTTTATTGAATAAAATATAATGAATGACAGAAAGTAGTTTGGAATACTAACAGGCATGTATGTTGGAAGAAGCCAAAGTCTTAAAGGTTGTAAGCAATAAAATCATCTTGTGATTTTCCAAGATTATTGAGATTGCTAAGTGACAAGGCATGAAATATAGGAATAGTGAAAAAAGGAATGTCAAAGGAAAGAATACTGTGCTAACTCCAATATAAGAGAGACTGGTAATCATGTCCTGCTTAAGTTCTATTTTTAATAATTTAGCTTAATAATATATATTTTAAAAAACATTATTCTTCCTATTGACAACTGGGAGATGTGGAGAACTAGAATATAGCTACAGGGTATATTTAACCTAATGAAAGAATAAAATCTGATAATTTTTCATAGATTTAGTGAAAGTAAGGAGGGGAGATTATATAAAGGTTCTAGGGTTTCAAGAACTGGAATTTTATTTCCTCTTCCTTTTAGGTTTGAACATGTGTTATAGAGCTGCCCTTTGACAGCTAAACAGTAAATGGTGATTATATAATTTCAAGCAAGTGTATATTTCAATCATTAGAGACCATTTACCTTCTTATATTCATCATGTATGCTAAAAATCTTTCAGAATAGTAGGTCATATTGTCTGTCCTTTAAGATGTGACAACTGAAAATATTTTACACAACATTGAATATTACAAAAGCAATATTTTGTTAAAGACATCCTCATAATTCATGTTTTCTTGAGTTTCCAAATACTCAGTGATCTGAGAGTTAAATTTTAACTAATATTTAATTTTACACATTATATTGCTATATTTTCAGTGTTACTACATTTTAAATAATTTTGTAAATCATTTTACTTAAAAAAAGACAAAAATACTAGCATACTGGACATTTTTTCAGTAAAATAACCAGTGAGAGTTGAAATTTTATAGCGTATGATATTAAAAACACTAATGAAATAAAATTAAATGGGCCTGCAAATGGACACTAATAATAAAATCTTCTTATTGTTGATTTTTCTCTTTACAAAATGGACTAATTTTAAAAGTTCATGCTTCGCTTTATTCTTTAAATATTTCTTTTCAGATCTCTTCTAAAAGGCTACATATTCTACTCTGTGAACAAAAATCCCTTTGTATGTCATAGGTTAGGCATAAACTATTTTCCTTTCTTGGTCTAATGGTTTAGCTCTGATAAAAACTGCTTGAGAAAATAAGCTTTTGTGGTTTTGTCTTCCATCACTAATACTTATCTTGAAAGGCACAGAAAGAATAACTTTCATTTTATCTCATTTATCAATGAAAAAATAAAAAGATGCAAATTGATTCTATTATTATTTTTATGAACTGTAGAAATTACAGTGTTTTTTGAGAAGTTATAGTATTTTTGATCATATTTAATTAGGTAAATTAAGGTCTATTATGACCAATGTAATAGAGATCTAAAAAGAATCATTCTTACTTTGTATGCAAAAAACAAAAAAGAATCATCAATGTTGTTTAAAATGCTGATGTTCACTGAGTTGGAATTAATGAGACTCAAGCAAAACTGTGCAACTGAAACATTTTTTAAAATAAAAACACTAATCTTTGGTCTTTTTTTTCCTACATAGCAGGCATCAATTGAAAAACAGTCTTTTGGTTAAGGGTAAGAAGTTGACTCCGTTTGTCTTAGCATATAGTTAGATCTTGTTTGGCCTAAACTTGTGTAAGTATTCTGCATGTTGTTACAAACTCTGTGAACTTCTATGTATACTAGCCCTGCTGTTTTTAGAAATCTCTGTTTGTTTACAATTACCAAGAACCACTGGTTCTTCAGTATATCAACTATATTTAATATCAGCCATCCTCACCCTCTATACTCAACGATACATAAACAGAAAGCAGATTCCAGAAGGAATTTTTGAAAGTTAGAGAAAAGAAGATAAAATCAGGTAGAAAGAAAAGTATGGAGGATCTTGGAGGAGCAGACAAACAGGGCAAAGCATGGTGCAAATATAGTATATAAAAGAAAAACAGTTTTTAAATAAAAATACATTTTGTTCTCTCTTACCAGGAAATTTAAAAAAACTGAGAAAAATGATCATTAAATAAAGACTTCAGAAACATATCTGAGAAAATAAGAACATATGTATACTATAATTTATAAATTGAGAAATGAAATAAGTATTATTAATATATTAGTGGTAGTTAGGAAAATGAGTTATGTTTTTAAATATGAAAATTTATACAAGAGAAATATGTTCTATGAAAGCAGAAAAGTAGCTTCAAAATACTTAAAATATAAAACTTTTGAAAGGAAAAAAGGGAACACCATAATTAATTTAAAAATTGACATGTAAACAAATTACATTTTTGAGAAATTTTTATTTATATATTTTGGTTTTGTCTTTTTTTCTTTTTTTTAAAGATTGCTACACATACTTTTCCGCTCCCGGACCAGTGCTGTCTGCAGAGTCCCAGCACACTCTGGAGCAGGGGCTGATAATCGCTGCAGGTCACCATACCTACAGCTCCGGCTGAGGGAGTTTGCATGGCTACCCACCGCCACCTCAAACTGAGCATGCCAACAACTGCAGGGGTCTCTGAAGGACAGACTCAGACCCTGCCCAGAGGTGAGGAGGGGTCACCAAACCCAAGCACCTATATCCCAGCCTGGCAGGCAGAGTTAAGCTCCCATAACTTCCATTTCCGCTCCTAGACCAGTTCTGTCTGCAGAGTCCCAGCACACTCTGGTGCAGGGGTAGATAATCGCTGCAGGTTACCATACCCACAGCTCCAGGTGAGGGAGTTTTCACTGCTACCCACCGCCACCTTGAACTGAGCATGCCAACAACTGCAGGGGTCTCTGAAGGACAGACTCAGACCCTGACCAGTGAGGTGACAGGAAGCACACAAACCCGAGTGCCACAACTGACCAGGAGCCATCTAATCATGAACCAATGAAGCCATGGGCAAACGTCAGTGCAAAAAATTACATAATAATACAAAGGACAACAGGGTAACTCCAGAAGAGAGTGGTGATCTTACAAATACAAGAACTGAACTTAGCAATGAACAGGAAACAGAAGGAAGCAACACCAAAAATTCCTTTTTGATGATCATCGAAGCTCTAAAAGAAGATATGAAAAACAGCTTTAAAGAAATAGAAGAAAATACAAACAAAAAATTGGAAGAGATGAGCAAATCTATGAAAGAAACATGCCAGGAACTAAAAGCTGAAATAAAAGCTGAAATAGAAGCAATAAAAAAGGCACAAAATGAGGCAAAGATAGAAATAGAAAACCTGAAGAAAAAAGGTAGAACCACAGATACAAGCATAACAAACAGAGTTCAAGAGATGGAAGATAGAATCTCTGAAGTGGAAGACTCAGTAGCTCAAGTAGATATATTAGTCAAAGAAAATAGTAAAACTAAAAAAGCCATATCTCAAAATGTTCAGGAAATCTGGGACACCATGAAAAGACCTAATTTGAGAATAATAGGAATAGAAGAAGGAGAAGAATACCAGCTCAAAGGCACAGATAATATTTTCAATAAAATCATAGAAGAAAACTTTCCTAACCTGAAGAAGGAAATGCCTATAAAGATACAAGAAGCTTAAAGAACACCAAATAGGTATGATCCCAAAAAAAGTCAGCGTGCCACATTATAATGAAGCCACAAAACATACAGAAGAAAGAAAAATTTTCAGAGCTGCAAAAGAAAAGGGCCAACTCACATATAAAGGCAGAGCCATCAGAATAACACCTGACTATTCAATGGAAACGATGAAAGCTAGAAGGGCTTGGTCAGAAGTTATAAAGACTCTAAAACAGCATGGCTGCCAAACTAGAATACTATACCCTACAAAATTATCAATCACCATAGATGGAGTAAACAAGGTATTTCAGGACAAAGTCAGAC
>PVIH01004642.1:0-30661 GCA_004025045.1 Sigmodon hispidus
GAGAGAGAGAGAGAGAGAGAGAGAGAGAGAGAGAGAGAGAGAGAGAGAGGGAGGGAGGGAGGGAGGGAGGGAGGGAGGGAGGACATGCACACACTACCACATACATAAACATACATACACACATACTTCACTCAGGATTCACTTATACAAGCTAGAAAAACAAGCAATTTTCACTACTGTCTTTCTAAGCTAAGTGACAGCCACTTCTACTAAACTGTCCCTCCTTTGGGTTAACCACACATATACATAACCACCACCACCCCATGAAGTTAAGTTTGGCTTGGCTACCAATCTGTTTTCCTACAACCAGGACTCTAAATACCATGGCCCAAGGTTCAACCCCAGCCCCTCCCCTGTTTTTGTAAAGTTTTATTCTGTGACATGCTGTCTCCCGCTACTTGGGTACCACAGTGGAAGAGCTGACTGCTTACAACAAAGAATAAGGAACTGAACTCCAAGGAAAAGCTTGCCCACCTCTGTGAGGAGCTGATCCCTTTGCTTTAGACAAGAAGCTGGTCTTACATCCTCTGTGGGTCCTCAGCACTACCACGGTTCCTGGCACACAGTAGACATCTAGGGAGTGAGTAGGTGATCACTGGCATCACTGTCCGCCAGATGACCAGCTAGAAAGAGGTTGCTGGCAGCAGGACACAGGATTTGATTCTTAGCCACACCCTATCTAGTGTCTCTTTAACAATGACTTGGCTAAAGATTCAGGAGGTAGACTTATCAAATCCTCGGGCGGCAGGAAAAGGATAGAGGAGCTAGTGCTTTAGGTAACAGAGTCAAGATCCAGATGATCCTGAGAGTCCAGCCTGAGGGCTAAACACAAAGGCAACTGGGCAAGTACAGGCTGGGAGCAGGTCTCAACTTCCCCAAATCCACAGACTGACACAGTGTGGCAAGGTCCATCAGAGCCCACAGTGCAAGTAAGGCAATCACCTCCCGAAGCAAAAGTAGGACAGTGTCCAGCTCACAAAACCCAGTACCACTCCCTCCACAGCCTGCCTCCATCAGGTCACAGATGGGAATCTCTGCTCAGGACACCACACTTCTTAAAATGTTTTTAAAAGTCTCCAAGCATATGCTTGAAAAGGTACCAAACAGTTCATAGCAACAAGTCTGTACTCCACTCAGATTCCTAGTTCTCCCCATTTCTGGTCTTTTTGAGACATGGTCTTACGACGTAGCTGAAGTTGGTGTTCCACTTGCAGTAATCCTCCTGCATCAGTCTTTCAAGTGTTAGGACTATAGTCATATACCACTATTCTGAGCTAAACTATGAGCCATAATCCCTGAGTGATACGCATATATATGCTCTGTATTTTTCCTCTTTTGTGGTCTACAGATTGAACCCAGGGCCTTGTACATGATAGGCCAGCACTCTACCACTGAGATGCAAGCCCTCAGTGAACATCACCCCTTTCTCATAGACCCTTTAAAAAGTATTATATATACTCAAGCAAATAATATCTGTCCTCTTCCTTCTGGTAAAAAGTATAATGCACCATATAAACAGTTCCAATCCCACAGAGCCTAATGCCTCACTGCTTTCTGCATAGTCCTCCACTGTGTGATGGTGGACTTTGGTTACACACACTTCTGTAAAGAACGCACGCGCGCGCGCGCGCGCACACACACACACACACACACACACACACACACATCCTTTCTCAAATACACAGATACACCTGCAGGAAAAAAAGAAAATCTAACAAATGGAACTTCATAATCCAGATAAATATTGTCAAACTGGATGTCACTTTTTAAACAGGAATAATAGATAAAACAAATGTGTTTTTCCAAAATAGGAGGCTAAAAATTTGATCCTGGAAGGAAGACATAAAGAAGTATAGTGTGGAGAAAAGCAGCTGAGGAGAGGAAAGTAAATACTATTATCTTCAAACTCTTCTGGCTACCCCAGTGCATTCAATCCTACTGATGTGCTTGACACAGCAATGGACGTTTCTTATACATCATCCCACCGACTGTCACAACTACCCTGGGAGGGTATCTTTATCCTTTCTCTATGCAAGTATGAAACCCAGGCCAGAGTCCTCTTGCCAAGACTCTGGAGCAGAAAGTAAAGAACCCCAGACTTAAACTACGCCAGGTTAACACCACAGTCTATGTTCCTCACCCTCAACACTGTTCCCTCCTGGCTGGGCCCCTCAAACTTAGCTGTATCAATCTGCTGCTCAGAACCTGTCCCAGATTCCCATCTAGCTTTTCAGGTGACAGCAGGCATACTTTTAACAACTCCCCACTCAGGTGAATCCAGTGTGCACATGTGTTGGTTAGATTTTTGTAGCTCCCTAAGATCGGCACATAGACGGTCTGTGGAGCATTTTTTTGGTTGGTGATTGACATGGAAGGGGCTAACCCACTCTGGGCAGTGCCATGCCTGGGCACGTGGTCCTGACATACTTAAGAACACAAACTGAGAAAAGCACAACTGGACTCAATGCAGAGATCAACAGACAGGAGCCGAGCTCCAAAAGAAGGTATCTGGGCAGCAAAACTCCTGCATCCATGGCATAGGGAACATTGCAAAGATGGGAAGGGAGACTGTGAAAGCCAGAATACCAAGATGTCTGCTATAACAGTCTCTCCTAATGACTGCATAAATAAGACCCGGACAGGAACAATATCAATAGACAGACTAGCATGGAAGGGGAAATCTCTCAGGGCTTCCCCTGCTAGTCAAAGAACTACAGACAACTAATGACTACTGAGAGAGAGGGAATTAGCCTCTCCCAGGGATGAACTCCCTAACTGTTTATCCTATACAAAGCAATCATCCCTGAAACCATATATACACAACTGACAAAAACAGACACATCAAGCTGTATTTGTGTTGGTGCAGGTATACATATACATATGTAACAACAACTATCTAAAGGCTACTGATTTGAGAGTGAGGGAAAGCAAGAGAGGGGTTGGAGGGAATAGATGTAGGATGGCCTAGGGGAAAGAAAGAGATGGGGAGAAGTGATATAATTATACTTTAATTAAAAATGTATTTTAGGGGGCTGGAGAGATGGCTCAGAGGTTAAGAGCACCCTCTGCTCTTCCAGAGGTTCTGAGTTCAATTCTCAGCAACCACATGGTAGCTTACAACCATCTATGATGAGATCTGGTACCCTCTTCTGTATACTGTATACATAATAAATAAACCTTTTTTTAAAATGTATTTTAAGGGGGCTGGAGAGATGACTCAGCGGTTAAGAGCACCGTCTACTCTTCCAGAGGACCGGGGTTTGATTCCCAGCACCCACATGGCAGCTAACAACTGTCTGTAGTTCCAGTTCCAGGCAAACACCAAGGCAAATAAATAAATAAAGTTTAAAAAAAAATGTATTTTAAAAGAGAGCAAAGCAGCCTTCCTCCTTGGCTTCTGCTTCAGTTCCTTCCCCTGGGTCCCTGCCCAGCTTTCCCTTCATGATGGACTAAAGCCTTTCCTCCCCAAGATGCTTTTGACATGGTCGCTATCACAGCAACAGAAACCAAAGTCAGCACACAAGGCCAGGAGCCACTGCCCTAACCTACGGCACTTCTCTAACTAGGCCACATATCAAAAGCACCTACCAAGAGCTTGTAAAACAGATTGGGGGGCCCGCCCCCTGAGTTTCTGAGTCAGCTGGTCTAGGTGGGGCTGGAGGATCTGCATTTCTAATAAGTTCCCAGGTGATACTGATGCTTTGGCCCAGGGACCAGGCTAGGCTGTAAGAGCTACTCCCTAGAAGAAAGAGCTGTCACTACACTTAGTAATTAGCACATAACATTTTACAAGGTATATTGTGCCAATGAACTTGTACTGCAAGTCTAGTGGGAGAATGTGTTCTATAAAATGAGGGGGAAATAGACAGGAACATGTACCAGGAACACACAGACCTGCCCATGGGTGCGTACGTGTACACACACACACACACACAAATTAAAAAACAGTGAGACAAAGGTGCTCAAGAAAAATGGGAGCACAAGTGGAATTTAGCTCATAATTAAAGAATGTATTGGGCTAGGGATATAACTCAGTAAAGGGCTTGCCCAGCATGCCCACAGCCTCAGGTTTATCTCAGGCCCACATAAAAACCAAGCATGGTGGTACACTTATAATCCCAGCACTCTAGAGGTGAAGGTAAATCAGAAGTTCAAAGTCATCCTCAGCAGTGCAGCAAGTTTAAGCCAGCCTGAGTTGCAAAGAGATCCAAGATTGACCCTGAGCTTAGTCCTGACTCCATTGCCCTAGTGCTGGGATTGCAGACATATCCAAAAATTTGATGGTTTGCCTAAGTAAGCAGAGAGCTCTTGTTCTCAGGAAACAAATAGAGGCGGAAGGGGTAAGTGACAGAAATGTCACAAAGCACCTATATACTCCAAGCCCGTGAGGACCTGACAACCATCACCTCTAACATTTTCACAAAGCCATAATGAGTTTGCATGCATTCCTGTAGAGAGGAAGTACTTTATAATCACACTGATTCTTGGTCAACTAGCCTACCCAATAGCTTCATTGCATAAACATACACCACTGTTGTACTTCTATGCTTCAGTTTCTCTCAACACAAAAGGAAGATGTTTTTAACCAACTCTTGGGATTAACTAACCAAATGACTAGCAAATGGTAAACTAAGAGATGACCAAAGTACTGAAAATGCACACAAGATCTGTCTTTCTCCGTCCACAGTTCTGCAGTGTATCCAACTGATTTTTCCATTAAAATCAAACTTGCATAGAACCAAGGGCAAATTCAAAACCATATTGATGCACCCTTCAAGTTCCATGCTTTTATGAGCTAAATAGCTACCATATCATAGAAAGCTATTCTTGGGCCAGCAAGATGATTCAGTGGGTAAAGGAACTTGCCACAAAAGCTAGAGACCTGAGTTCAATCCCAGGAACCCACATAAAGTTAGAACTGAGTCTGCAAAGTTGTCCTTTGGCCTCCACCCCAAGCCATAGTGTGCATATGTGCAAGGGCACAAAAAAATAATCGTATTTTTTTAATGGTAAAGCCACTGTTCCAACAAACAGCCATTTGCTATGCTCCTCCTGTGAGCAGAGAACCATGCAAAAGCCTGAGGAAAAACAGAAAAGGGTTTCCCTCCTGGTGTCTCTTGTCTCTGCCACTTTCCCAGCATAAAGACAGCTGTGGATTCCCACCACCTGGGTAACGCCAAGGGCTTCATCACACCTTCCTAGCTGGACATCTGCACTTAGAGAACAAGGAGCCACAGCACAGAGTGACAGAAACAAGCATAAACCAGGACCCTGGAAAAGGTTCTTAACTGTTAAAGCCAAGGATGCAAGGTGCTGAAGGCACTTAGGGGCGATCTAAGTGTAATGGATAAGAAACTAGGGAATGCCTGGGCAGTTAATAAAGTTGCTGTTTACTTTGTACATTAAAAACCATTTCTCCTAATAAGGAACCATGGGGAGGGGTTCTATGTGTCAATGAGCTACCTCTGCCATTCTAAGCTAAGTGGTTCCTAACTAGCCTTTTGACAAAGAATGAACTCATTCAATAGGCTACGCTACTTATATGAGAAAAAATGAAAGCCACGGAGATAAAATGGTTTGCCCAAGTCAGATTTCCTAAGCCCAAATATATCTAAGATCGAGTATGATTTGACTGTCCCCCAAAAATCCAAGTGCTAAAACCTTGGACCCACCTGTGGTAGCACTGAGGAACTAGAACCTTCAAGTGGTAAATCCCAGTAAAGAAAATTAAGTCAGGGAGACTTTGCTCTCAGAAGTGGACTAATCCAAGTCACCAGGGCTGGCTAATTCCCAAGAGAATAGGCTGTTATAAAGCGCCAGTCCAGCCCCTCCCTGGCCTCCTACTTCCGTCTCTCCACATAATTGTTTTCCTCCGGTGCTCTAACCCTTGTGATACCACTCATCATGCAACTCTCTCCTCAGAGGAGCAGAGGCTAGGAGCCATGCTCTAGAGTCTCTGGAACTATGAGCTAAATAAACTACTCTTCTTTGTAAAGCACCCAGACTAAACTATTTTGCCACTGTAATAGACAATGAACTAAGCCATTAATGTCAGATCCATAAAGATCACTATACAGGGCTCCCTCTGAGGAAGACTGGTGAGTAAATATAATTGGATAAAATAGAGCCCTTCTGTTGCCAAAGAACTCTGACCACACTCCAGTCACACTATTTTCTATTCACCTAACTGACCAACGGCAGGGCACCGGCTGGACACGGGCTGGACACCAGCCATCTCTAACACAGGGCAAGTCTTCACCAATTTCTTTACCACAGGAATGAATGCTTTCCTTTCCTCTCTGCTAGAACGCCTTCCAAAAAACACTGCTGTACCTGGCACACTTCCCACCCTGCCCAGCTCTAATGCCACCTCCTCCGCCAGGCACAGCCAGGCACTCACCCTCCCTCTCCCACAAGGACCCTGCACATGCCTGCTAGCACTTATCACACCTCTTTGTAATCATCTTGTTTACCTACGAGACAGCTCCTCAAGGGCAATGACTTTTGTCTGGGAAACCTCACCCCAAGCTCAGCTTGCCACATAATACTTGCACAACAAATACTTAGAAGGTGTTTAATGAATGGGGCAAAGGCAGAAAAAATCGGAAGGAGAAACCAATCCAGTACCTTACCGCAGACACAGACTCAAAACCCTACAACGCTGTGGATGTGTCTCACTGAGTAGTGGGAGGAGTGTCTACTATATTATTTCTTTTGCTCATATTTGAAAAGTCGAGTTATTTTCTCTCTAGGGCCAGGATGATCCGACTGTTTTCTGCTGCATTTGGAAAAAGCCTATTAGTGCCCCCTATACACACCAGTGATCCACCCTCCACACATAACTCCCTCCTCCTCCTCCCTACCTAGCAAAGAAGTCTCTAGGACTCTCCCAGACAGGACCACCTGTATTCTCTCTGGGTGCTCTACACCGACCCCGGGCACTTCTCTCTGCTCATTACTCCATCATTAGCTCCCCGTGGGCCTCTGGCAAGGTGGCAGTCTCCATCCAAGACTCCCCAGAGCACAGCCAAGGGAGAGAATCCAAACATGCCGAGCTGGAGAGGAAGACTTCAGACAGAGGATTCTACTGTAAAGAGAAGCCAATGCCAGACCCATGTCCTCAGACAGATGTGGTGAGCCCATTATTCTGTGCAACTGGAAGCGTATGGCCAGGGAGACTGCACTAAGCTTAAAGCATGGCAGTGTGGACCCCGTGTCATGCTCTGCACGGCTCTGGGCAGATGGTATGACTGGCTCCATCTTCACCGCTCTAATCCTGATCCTGCCCACTGTGCTGCCAGTCTGGACCCTGCTTTGTAAATGTGGGCACTGCCCATAAAGGAGAGCAGCAGAACTGAGGCCCACAGAGAAGTGTCTAGATGCTCTGCCTACTGCTGCCAGGCTGCCCACAGGTATCAGCAGTCTCCCCGGTCATCACTGTCTGCTTACCCTCAATGAGAACAACCCTTTTCAAAGACAACAACCCTTCACATTTTAGCTGCTATATAGAAACAAGATTTCCTGACTCTCTCTTGTGTTTATTGTGCTCAGGATATGTTTCCTAATGCCCTGAGAATTATTCCCATGGGGAACATTCAGCTCCTTTGGAAACATGTGACACTGAAACCCCCTTTCCTGAGTGCCTTCCTTCATGGGCATAACAAGGCTGGCCACCACTGATAAGCCTTGGACCGCACAGAGAAGCAGCATGGCCAGGAGGCAGGCAGTCTGCCTCCTAAGCATGAGACACCCCTCTGAGTCTGCTTCCCCATCCTTAAAGCACAGATGATACATCTAATCTAAAAGGTTATTGCACAGATTTGAGTCAATATAAGCATAGCATATGGAGTACAGGGACTGGCAGGCTGACCTCCCCTACGAAGCAGGAACTCAGATCTATTTCACCATTTTCCATGCACAGTCAACTTGAAGTTAGGGAAAGTGGGGTAGATTTTTCTCTCGCCCTGACGTAGGCCTCCTGCCATGAATAATTATAGTCACGTGAGAGAAGAAATGAAGGGGGCTGCTTCCACATCAGAGGTGTCAAAGATGCCCGTTGTCCTAGAGCTAATAGCCTCTCCCAACCCCCACGACCACACTGTGAGTTATCTGAGACAAGTCACTAAGCCCCAGCGAGCCTCATTTCCTCAGCTGTACAATAGCGATAACCTTTCCAGCAACCCTGAGGGCACAGGACATCATAGCAGTTGTCCCTGTTCCCTGGGTGTGCTCCGCAAAGCACCTGTGCACTGGGTCCTGATGGGAGCCTTGCCAGCCTGGGAGCCTGCTTCTCCCTTCCTGGCCAGGCCTCTGTTTGTTAGGGTATTGCTCCTCTTTTACCAGAGTAAAGCCCACCCTGTATCTGGATACAGAACCCTCCCTTCTCCACTCCATGCAGAAGAAGTGTAACTGCCTTCCAATAACAATAATTGGCTCAAGAAAGATATGTGACGTAAATCCAGCCTAGAATGTAAAAAGGGAAGACTATGTGTGTGCTTCCAGAAGCTTCCTAACTCCTGAGAGAGTGCCAGCATCCATCTGCAGCCTTCAGGCCTGAAGTGCATGCCTGACAGGTTTGTGAAATGCTGCAGCCCTCAATGCTAATGACGGCAAGGATAGTCAGGACCTGGGGACTGACTTGCTACCCTCACTCACACAGTGAAACAGTCAACTCCAAGGCCCAGCCTATGTCAGAAGTCAGAAGGGCATAATTCATAGTATAGGACACAAGAAGTAATTAGTTTCACAGTTGCTAGCCACTGTAGCTTAGGTTTGCTTACCTGAAGCTGAAAATAGCCAGATATAGCCTGTGCAGCCTAGGGAACATATTAAAAAATGCAGGCTTTTACATTCCAATAGCGAATGATACACATGATAAATAAGCACCACAAAGGGTCCTTCTGCTCCCCCAAATTTAGTAATAACTGATTTCACAGACCATGGAGAATCTAAAACAGCACCTGGCATACAGTCTGCATTTGGAACATCGACTGAAAACAGACTTCCCAGAGAAAGACCATCCCAGCTCCCTACTTCCTATGAAAAGCTGTTATGGAAAGAATAGACACGGGGAATCTGAGCTGTTCAACAAATCTCACCTCTTCCTCCCAGAGGCTGCTTCTGCACAGAATTAGGAAACCAGCTGCTAACACTTGGCCAAAAGCCTTTCCCATGACAACCCAATACTGCCTCTACATCTGAGCCACCACAGCTGGGGACATCGCCTAGACCTACTTGCCATACTAACCACGGTCCGTAGCACAAAAGGTCTCAAGGCTCTATACAACTGGTCAACCCCATCCTCCCAGTGGCCTTTTTAACTGTAGTAAAAGGTCAACTTCCTGGACTTGCTATTTCTTATCCTGGAATGATCATCCCTGTGGCACCAGGAAGCTACAAAGGAAGCTGAAGTTACTAGACGGAAGGAGGAGCTGCCGGGCCACCAAACAGAAGAGCCCAAAGGGATCACACTACCTCCTCATTCCAGAGTGGGCTGGGCCTGTTGCTCCCCTTTGTTCAGCACTGCCAGAAAGATGAAGAGTGGGTTTCCTCACGACAGGACAGCTGATGTGTGGAGGGGGAGAACAGAGACCACTTGGGTTGATAAAAAGAGACTCAGGGGAGGGGAAAGCACTAACTCAGAGGGAACCAGTGGATTACATAGACCATGAAGGCCAAGAGCAGTGAAGAACACTCACCTCTGCTTTTCAATACTAATGCATTTGATCTGAGGTCCATTTAACTTATGTAGACTTGTATGTACTCTATTCAAGAAATGCCTGAAAAGCTACTAAATGCAAAACACTGCACCAGGATCTGTAGTGACAAGACAGGGCCAGAGTGAACACAACATAAATGTCATATATCTAACAGCAGAGATAAGGCAAATGTAATAGAAACCAATGAGCAAGTGCCATCTTAGGAAACTTCTGCAGCCCTCCCAAGTTCCACAGAGGCCATGCACCCTTTGCTCTGTGCCTCCTCAGCACCCTGGGTCTAAGGTTATCACCGCAGCCACCACGGCACACTGTTCTTGGCTGTTCATCACCCCCATGACTCTGAGCAAAGTTCACATCATCTTCTTCATCAGAATATATCTAACAAAGGTCTTGGCACTAGGAAACACTCACTGAACACTGACTAGTAAAACAGATGAATGGAGAGATGGATAAAGGGAGGAAGGGATGGATGGATGACTGGAGAGTCCAAGGATGGAGGCCAGTGAGTCAAGAAAGCCTTGCTGAAGCACTGAGGGAACCTAGCCAGACCTTTCTGGTTCCAACAAGTACAGTTAAAGCCCACTCCCTCCAAAGTGCCTAGAACTAAGTTAGATACAAAATTGCTGTCTAATAAATGATTCCAATATAAATCTACTCTGAATCATTTGTCTTTAGGGGAAAAAAAAAAAAAAAGCCTTAGCCTAATGGTAGTGGCCTAGGCCTTTAATCCCAGCACTCAGAGCAGATGGATCTCTGTGAGTTAGAGGCCAGCCTGGTCTACAGAGCGAGGCAGGTTCCAGGGCAGCCAAGGGTAACACAGAGAAACCCTATCTCAAAGAACAACAAACAAACAAAAAAAAAAAGTGTCTTTACTTCCTCAGTTCCTACAGCCTTTTGCTTCTTAGAGAAACATAATCCCTCAATAGTAATTAATTAGTGAATTAAGGGAAGGACAACTGCCTGCCAGTCTTGACAAACACTGCACTGACACAGTGTAGCAAAATGAGGACACTCCGTTTGTCTTGACATGGAAAGTTTCCAGGACACTCTGTTAAGTGATATAAGCACATTAACTCATCTTTCCCCCTTACACATGAAGCTGCCCCGCAGACATCTTAGAAGAATACACAAGAAATAAATAAAAAAGACTGCCTGTCTGTTGAGGATTATAATTACTTTTGAAAATTAAAATGTTATTGACTATATGTTGAGTTAAAGAACAACCGTTAAAATTATACTGAAAAAACTGGAGTACATGCTAACAGACCAGGAAAGGGAGCAGACCCAGTAGAGAACTGCCATCTACACATTTTTATAGTGTTCTGATTTCCAAGCTCTGCACATCAAATATTCAAAAAGCTAGTAACCTTTTATTAAAAGGGGAAAGCTTAAAATTTAGCTTCCCAATTTTTTTCAGATCAAAAGGTTCATCTAAGAACACTGCTGAATGGTCATCCCTGTAGACCTCCCCTAGACAGAAAACAAAATCACCCACTCATTACATGTCCTCTTAGCAAGGCCCAAGAAAACAGCCTGAGAGGGGACAGCTATACATGGCCTAAAAAGGCTGGGAGTCCGTGTGAGGCTGCTAGGATGGAGGGGCAGGGGAATATAAACAGTGTGACACAGACATAGAGCAGCTCAGGTTCTACACAATCATGACAACAAAGTGAGATTGATTCAGGACTGAATCAAGTTCTTTATATTGTTTCTACTTAAAAAGGAAATGTATTGACTACAATCCTCCTCACAGATTTATCTTTCCTGACATCAAGCACATTCATAACCTATTTTAAATTCCAGAGGACAATGGCGGGTTTAAGAAAGTGAATAGCTGAGGGTTTTGCCAGGCCGTTTGAGACACTGGGCTGAAGCTTCTCTGACTCTTAATTGTTCAGGAAATGTGCACGTTGTGGTATTTCTTTATCAATCATCTTCCAGTTAGAAGAATGCATGCTGGGCTGCCTGACCTGGAGGCAGGTCTCTCTCTGGAATTGCAGCCAGGACCCATTTTGGAGACCATGCATGGTGTCACTTCATAACTACTCCCTTCTTTCCAGATATCATTGCAGCTCCTAAGACTCAGGCCTGAACTGCCAGCCTAGAGGGCTAACTATAGCCCGTACTAGGGCTACGGTACTTCCTCAGCCTGCTCAACCATCTCCTACTGTGGAACCTTCACTGATTTCTCCAGAATGCTTCATGGACTGCTGAGTCATAACATTTATCATCCAAACACTTGAAAGGAGTAGGGGCACTGTTAGTAATTATACCAGGAGAAATGGCAGAACCGCCCACCAGAAAACTAAAAGGTGAGGCCATCCTCCTATAGGATGGACCCAGGCACCGTACCATGACCTCAGGCTCCCCTTCTAGTCCCTTCTACCTTTTCTTCTTTTGCATCCAACACAAATATCACAGGGTCGCCCCCACAGTAAAGTTGCTCTGCATGCCTGAGGCCTGCTATCTCTGGACACTGCTCAATGTCTTTCATCTTTCTGCCTCTACCTACTGCAGGTCTGTAATATCTCCCTCATCCATCTATAGAGATCTAAGTCCTATTTTTCCCTCAAAGTACAGATTACTCATTACTGAATCAATTCAAATATTCATCAATTGCCTATTATGTGTTTGGCAAATAAAAAAAAAAAACTAAAATAGCTCTACAATTTATCAAACTCTCCTCTCTCTCTCTCTCTCTCTCTCTCTCTCTCTCTCTCTCTCTCTCTCTCTCTCTCTCTCTCGTGTGTGTGTGAAAGAGAGAGAGAGAAAGAGAGCACTGCCTACATATGCACCAGAATCGCACTTCTCACTCCACAAAGCCATGAAATTAGAGACCCACTCACATGCTGATCACCCCACAAACAAATACTGAATGAAAATTAGCCTGAAAGAACCCTACTTGCTTAGTCTGAAATGAATGTGGCTGGTTGGTTTTGTAGGGCTCAAACCCAGGGCCACACCAAGCATTGGACACAAGCAGTCTACCAGTGAACTGTATCTCCAACCCTCTCAGACATTTCCAATGGTGAGTAAAAGGGCATTAATTTAATAAAGGAAAGAAGGTACATCTAGCTGGATCCATGTTATTCCCATACTCACAGAGAAGTAGGCCAATCAATTCTTAGCAGCCTGGACTGGACCCAAGCTGTCACCTGCTCAGCTCATGCACAGCCATCGGCCACATAGGCTCTCATGCCTTACCGTGACTTTTCTTCCAAGTCTCCAACTATCACCATCACACCAGACCTCCATGGGACAATGAGAAGCCCAAACTGCACATAACCAGTCAGGTACGGCAGAAGTCTTTGAAGCTAAAGTTTCTTAGACAGGCCCTTACACTTACCTGTGGAATACATATTGAAAATACCAAGCCCAAGGTGGGCAAGTTTTCTTAACCTCCACAAGTTATAACAGGGCAACTCTCTGCTCTGGAAGGCATGCTTAGTCACAGTGAAATAGAAGCCAATGGAACTTTCTAAATTATAATAACCCAAATGTCTCCAGACACTGTCCCCTATGGGTACAATTACCCCTAGTGGGAATCACTGAGAAACAGTGACCTCCCTAAATGTGTCATCCATTCTCAAATGGTCAAACCACTGCAGTCCATAGTCCAGCAAGATAATGTAGGGGTAAAGATAAATAGAGCATTAGAATGAGCAGGCCCCAGGCTATAATTTTGGTCTTTATCCCCTCCCCCTTTTTGAGACAGGGTTTCTCTGTGTAGCCCTGGCTGTCCTGAAACAAGCTCTGTAGACCAGGCTGGCCTCGAACTCAGAGATCCAGATGCCTCTGCCTCCTGAGTGCTGGAATCAAAGGCATGTGCCCCACTACCCAGCTATATTAAGGATCTTAAATACCTAAGTGATGAAGACTTAGTCCCTGGCCTGCAATGCTACTAGGGAATGGTGGAATCTTTATAAAGTAGAGTCTAATAAAAAGCACAGAAGAATGACATGAGAAGGAAGGATACTGGGCCCCATACCGTCTTTCTGTCTCCTGGCTGCCATAAGCTTTTAGCTTCCTTCTTCATGTGCCTCCCCCACTCTGTGCTGCCTGGCCTTCCTGACAACAGGGTCATGTAGCCATGGACTTGGAGGTTTCTGAAACTATGAGAAAGCTACACGTTTCCTCCTTGTAAGTTTATTATCCCAGATATTTTATCACCAGCACGGACAGGGAGGTGACCAGCACACTCAGGTTTGAGTCCTGGCTCTGTCTTACAAATTCTATGACTTTAGGTCACAATCTCTTAATTGGTTCCTTCATCTGAAAAAGTAAGGGGTGGGGGGAGTACCTACTTTATGGTGAAGCCCAGAAGTTACAAAAATAGCCCATGAAGATTGCCTTGTACAGTCAGTGTTCCATCCATGAAGACTTCCCGTAGCCAAATGCACAGTTTACTCTTCTATTTCTGTGGCTTTTGATCTCTCCCCCCTTCCTAAGCGCCTTCCACCTGTTCAAAGCCTTTGGTCTGAAGGAATCCTTCGGACTGGTTCAAAGGCATCTGAGGTTAAAGTGAAGGAAACATACGGACGCAATGCTCACACACAGAGGACCTTTCAGACAACCCCTGCCCACACCAACTCTCAAGACAAAGGTTTCCATTGTTGTCAAGATACAAACTTTTCCACAGGGAGCCTTAAAATAGTTCTAAGGACCAGTCTACAGACTTCCACTTCTCATCTCCATTCTGCCCCTGACCTCAGCATATCCTCTGTCCTTTCTGTGTCCCAGATTCCAAATCTGTACATCAGGGGTCCAGCCATGATGAGATCTGAGTGTCCCAGCAGCGCTTACTAGGGTTTGGAACGATACCGGAATGCTGCAGAATGAACAGGAGTTAAAGCCATGTTTTAGGTAAGTGCTTAACTTGGACATGAGGGTCACAGAGGCAAGTGATTCTCTTTGCCCTACATTTCCAAGGCAGCCAGTAAAATAACAGGTATTTATTGCCACAGAAGTTGGAAATCCAAATAAAATGAAATACCAGGCCACCACTAAGACCCTAGACAAACAGGTTCCTCCCTACAATGCTGCAGCCTTATCTGTGGCAAGGATAATAACAGAGGCAGAAATGATGAAAGGATTATTGTCCTTTCTGTTCCTGTGATAAAACACTATGACCAAATCCAGCTTGGGAAAGAAAGGCTTCCAGGTTAGAGTCCATCATGGAGGGAAGCCATGGCAGGATTCTGAGGCAGGAACTGAAACAGCAACCATGGGGAATGCTGCTTACTGGCTCGCTTTCCCTGGCTGGCTCAGCTACCACCTGCCAGGGGTGGCACCACCCACCAAGAGTTAGGCCCCACGACATCAATCAGCAATCAAGAAAATGCTCGACAGAGGTCAACCTGATAAAAGTAATTCTTCAACTGAGGGTCCCTCATCCCAAGTGTGTCAAGTTGACAACCAAACTACCCCTCACAATTATGAAAGTAATACCAGGAAAGCCCTTATACAGCTAGTAATACACACTGAGTATTCAGGAAGTATGCTGGGCATGGTGGCACAGGCCTTTAATCCCAGCACTCCAGAGGATCTCTGAGTTTGAGGCCAGCCTGGTCTCCAGGCTAAAAAGCAATCAAACAAGCAAAGAAAGAAAGAAAGAAAAGAGAGCATAGCTTGCCTGCTTTCTTCCTGGGCTCACTAAGGAAGGGCCTGCATTACAGATCCAATGGTTCTTCCCTCTAGAAAGTCTCCCCTCTCTTTCCTTCCTCCTCATCCTTCAAGGCTCTGCCCGAAAGTCTGCCCTGCACAGACATTCTCAAGACTAAGGCCATAAGTTTCCCAAGATTGGCCTTGGGGGAGATGGCAAGTTCAGCAGGTCCTTAACCTAACAATTTCCTTTCTGTGAGTCCAGGAAGATTAACTCCTTCTCTGCTCCACCCCAGAATGGAGCACTTAATTTTCAACACAGCATGCAATGAGGTTTACACACACCCATTATGTCAGTCTCAAAAGCACCCTGAAATGTAAGGTGACTCAAACCCGGTCACCAGAGTGCCTCCCATGCCTCTTGCCTATTCTATGAGAACAAGAAAAAGGATCCTGTGGTTTCTTCTCTCACCTCCTAGGGATGGCCCCACAAATCCCCAGCCCAAATTCTCCACTTTGCTCCAGAGCCCAAGACTACGATGTCTGAAAGAAGCCCAAATCATAACAGTGACTCTCCCAGGATCTCCCAGAAAAGAAGAACTAACCCAAGGTCTTTCCACTGGTTCAGAGACACAGCTGGAGCAAGAACAGGCTTTCAGGGCTCTTGAAACTGCATTCTCTCTTTCTGGACCCATGTCTCCTATTGGTTCTTCAAAACTCTACAATCCTTTCACGAGGAAGCCTGTCCTGACCCCCCACAAGATTCCTCCACACCATCAGCATCCCAGCCAGCCAGCTGTCACCCTCCCATCAGGGCCACCAAACCACAAAATGACCAGTTAGCATGGCCATGTCCTTTCTACCTACAACCTTGGCACTGGCATTCATCCCATAAATATCCTTTGCCTCTTGTCCCTGCACTGGAAACAGCCCCTTTCACAGCATAACTTAAAAGGCACGTGCCCTGTAAATCCCCACCCTACCCCCACTGCAATTGTCTTTATCTCTTTGTCGAGAACATCTTAATAGTTCTCGAGCCCACATCCTCTCGTGTCCTCCCTGAAATCTAGGACTTCTGGTCCTGACTCAGCTGGACCTTCCATAATACCCTGTACCAAGAGGATGCCCACTGAATGGCTTCCACAGTGAACTGAAACACAATCTTTCAGCTCTCAGGCCAATCTGGGCTCCTGGGTGGCCTCAAGCTCCCTACATCCAAATGACCTCTTACTGTTCTTCCAAGATTGGATTTGGGCCCAGACTGAATCAAATGACCTCTTATCATTCTTCCAAAATTAGGCTTTCTTCTTTAATTACACCTTATCTGGCCACACTCAATGTGGATTCTAATTACATAATTATTTCAAGACCTGGACTTCAAAACAAAAACAAAAAGAGAAGAGTGAGCTTGATTACACAGGTAAGGAAACACACTAAATATACACGCTTATATAAGCCGTATGTCACTTTCAGGTTCGTATGCAATGTTGCAGCCCAGAAAAGGGTTCTAAGTCACATTAAGATAAAAATTACGCTAGGTAGAGAGAAATAAGGACTTCACAGAGTGGTCTTAAGAAAAAGCAACTATTCTACTGTGCAGTGACAAGGGAGACCTACGTGATCTTGAGCATATTTGATTTTTACAGCATGGTACCTCCGGCCCAACATTGCCATCCCTTCTGAATTCTAGAAATTCCTTGTGTTGTGGCCTCCCAAGACACCTCTGCACAATTTTCCTCTTCCTAACTAGCCCTGGTCTGTTCTGCTCGGCTTTTCCCATGTGGTACTGTCCATCTGCAAACACTCCCCACCAGAGCAGAGGGCACCTAGCCCACCTTTTGCTTCACACTCCAGCCTTGTTACAGTATATGCCCTCAGTATAAGCCTTCCACACAGCCTTGCCTTTGCACATGCCAGTTCCTCTGTTTTCTACTGGGAATGCCTTCTGCTGGGTCAGCTCCCACCCCTTCCTGTGTGCCCATATGTCACCCTTGCCTAACACAGTACCTATCATACACTGATATAAACACGTGTTCATTTGCCTACCCCTCTTCCTGAGATCAATAATCACCAAAGTTTTCCATTATATTTTCCTATTAAATAGCTTTAAACATATTTGCTTATAAGCTAATTATAAAATCTGTAGTATTATAAATAGGAAATCCATGTATTTCTTTGTAAGAATAAGCAGAACTTCAACTGATAGTCCTTCCTTTCCGGTACTTCAGTGGATATCTTAAGGGCTCTGTTAAGAAAAACAAGGATGTTGATTTATTATTGGTGGTGGTGGTATTATTTCTTTGTTTTTCTGGAATCTTGTATAAAACCCAAAATTTAGCAAATAAGCAAATGAATTCATTTACAGTACAGATAGCAGAGCACCTGCTGGGAGCCAGACACTTGCTACAAGGTGACAAGAAACGGCCCTGCCACTCTCTTCATGGAGCCAAGAGACTAGACTGGTGGGATGGGCAGACCAACAAGCCTGACACAACTGCTCAGACAAATGCTGTGACCATGCTCTGTCTGGAGCTACAGACCCAGGAGAGGTCAGGAGGGTAACTTAATTTGCAGAGTCCAAGGAGATCTTCCCCAAGCACATGATGCTTCGGGTGAGATCTGAGGAAGAGCAGAGCTTAAGCTGAATGAAGGAACGAATACCTAAGGCCAAGGGACCCACACCAGCTGGAGTCCTGTGGCTGGACGGAGAGTGTAACCACCAAGACTCAGAGGCCAATAAAACTGAATGAATGAACAAGCCCTAGAGTGTTCGACATGTGTCCAGAAAATCCACTCCTAACCTCCATCCTCTGAAGGAACAACTCAGCCCTCCCCTAACCCTAACCCCAAGGCAAATCAGAGCAGTTAATCTCTTAGGCACCCACAGATTTCCTACCCCATCTTTTATGAGGAACACAGGCGCTCTTGAAAGATTCTAGAAAACCATGCAGATGGCCATAGGTACTACCAATCAAAGGCTCTGGCAGATTAATGAAGTGTTAACTATTTTACATATTCCAACAGAGGTCCCACTGTCTAGCCTATGGTAAAAAGAAACACTACATTCCCAAAATTAAAGACTCACTCAAAATAAATTTGAAAGCAGGTGCAGCCCACAAGGTCTGTACCCTGCAATCAAGTGTGGCCTGTACTCCTTGTGGAGTCCTTGTGAGGGCCACCTGCGGAATCCAGAACCCTGGGCCACAAAGCCCCCTCTCTGCTGGAGCTTAGGAAGGAAAATTATTCACTATGATGCTTCAGGTGAGCATTTAAATAGCTCAGAACTTTAATAATTAAAGATAAAACCAAGAACGTGGAGTGTCATGCAGGCTGGCTGGCAGCCCTGGGGCCTCCTGCAGCAGCTGGTCTTGACAAGGCACATATCTTCTATCAGTGCGCAGGGATGACTAATATTTCCCATTTCCCAAGGGACCTCACCCCCTCACACCTGCCAGCGCTGGCTCACATATGCACCATGTCCCACAAAGCAAACACAAAATGGTCCGAAAAGGCATACCATTGCCTTGGTTAGGGTCTGTGGTACTAGCAATCTGATTTTCAACAGCCACCAGCAAACCTCGAGAGGAAGCCTGAGCCTCTCCCAGCTCCTTCCTCCAGCTACTCTAATTTCGTTCCCTGTTGGGATTTTGCTTTCTCCAGAGCCTCTATTCTCTTTGTTCTGCTTAAACACAGTTCCCACTCTGGCCTTAGCCTTTCTACCCAGATCTCTACTGACCAGGCCACTGGGGCAGCAATTCAGATCTCCCAGCTCTAGTTCCAGCCCTTGCTACCACATCCCTGCCCTCAAGATCCTGCCAGTCCTGTCACAGTCTGGCTTGCTCACTGTCTAGGAAGCAAGGCCAGGTGCAGGAGAGTCCGCAGTATCTGTGCAGCATTGGCCTTGGAAAGATTCCCTAATAACAACACACCAGGAAAATGTCCCCATTTCCAACTATGAGCCTGGACCAATAAAGTGTGCTCACAGGAAACAGTCACCCAACACTAGCATTGCCCTTACTAAAGACAAACTCCAAGCAGAGAGGAAAAACCTGTAAATGAATCGCCTATTTGTTTAACAGAGAAGGAAACTGCTTATGTGTACAGGTACCACACAGAGTCTACGCAACAGAAGCCACTGGTTAGATTCTGCATTGAATGACCTTTCATACTTGGAAAGCAAGCTCAAAGGTCAGCCTACAAGCTGCTGTCAATAATCAATGCACAAGGTACTATATAAATGAGTAATGAGCATTCATACTGACCTGTGAGCAGAAGGGTAACTCCAGAATCTACCAAACACCATTCCTATTAAAGCTGCCACATATAAGCCAGAAGGCTCACCTCCCACCCAAGACAGAAAAGACAAAAATGGGAATGGGGTGACAGAGCCAGTTACAGAGGAAGCTTTCAGGACTCAATGCTCCTGGGCATCAGCACTCAGGCAACCTGTATTTCTTCCCCACACTGAGAATTCAGGCTGTTGGGAACAGTCTCCTCAAAGGTCAGTGCTGGATCAGCCATTTATAGACACGCACTTCAGATACATCCCTGAACCTACTGCTTGTCTATGCTCCCAGCTTAGGTGAGATATGACACCACATCTTCATGCATGTCTTAAATGCCCTTCCTGCCTGAATCTCCCCATTCCCACCTTGTCACAGCAAACAAAACTATTCTACTTCAATATCAGAAATGCACAGCTGACTGCCTGTCAGGAGATGAGGACCCTACTCTCTTGGTATGAATGAGAAAATAAACTTGTGAAGGTGGGTCCCCACCTAACTCCCTCAACATTTGCTTAATGAATGAAATGAGACTGCAGTGGTGCTAAGGTTCAAAGCCAGGACCTTGTACATGCTAGGCAGCTGATTTACATCCTTAACCGTATTAGAGGTTTGCTTTTGGGCTTAAGGGGCTTGGGGGTTTTTGCATTTTGTTTTGTGTATATGAGGGTGTTGTTTGTCGTTGTTTTAGTGTTGTGTGTATGTGTGTGTGTGTGTGTGTGTGTGTGTGTGTCTGTGTGTGTCTGTGTGATATTTATGTAGCTGAAGTTGACCTCATAGTGCAATCCAGTTCTGGGGTTCTGGTTGGACACTGCTCACCAGCTGTAGGACACTTCCTAAAGTTCCATATAAAAAAGCAGGGCTCTACCTATCATCCCTGAGACCAACATCAGAAGTTTCTCTTCATTCAAGAAAATGAGCTACCCCCTAGAGCAGTGTGCTACTTTATGAGACAATCTGGGGGATGACATCACTAAGATCTGAAACCTTAAAGAACAGATCAAGCCCCAACTGTTAAGTGATCCAACTTCTAACCCTTCTCTCATCTGAACTCCTTTGGTGCATTATTTCTGTCCTAGTGGGTGATGTGACTCCACTCCTCCCAGAGGACAGACAGAGGAAGAAGGAGGAGAAAACGGTCAGAATTCAGTGGGCCTACTCAGGAAGAATGATGCCAAAAAAAGATGCCGGCTATGAGTGACCAACTTGAGGATTCAAACAACTCTGTGAACATGCTGCCATCTTACATGATCAAAGTAGCCCCGGCTTTGACGTCTGCAGTCTGTCCTGCTCCAGGTGGTCAGCGGGTCTAAGAACACAGCTTCACCTGCCAATATTCTATTCCTATTCTCCAGAATCCTATTTGAAGGTGGGCTCTAAAACTTCTGTTTTAGAGATTAGTAAGTAATTAGTGGTTTGAGAATGGCGCTCCACTGGGAGAAGGCTTACAGGATACACAAAGACAAACAAAAAACCAAACATAATGGCACAGCCATAATCCCAGACCTGGGAGGTAGAGACAGGAGCATCAGGAGGTTCAAGGCTAGCCTGGGTTACATGAGACTCTGTTTCAACTATGACTATGAGCAGTATTTACTGTGACAACTGTATCCAGCTATTAACACTTGCATTATTAAATCATCTACTCCTCTTTTCTGAAGTCTTCTTTTTCACAACTGAGGAGACTGGGTTGCTCTAGGAAGAATCTAGGAAGCAGAAGAGCCAAGACCTGAACCAAGTATCCTGAGAACAGTGTCCACATTCCTACTCACCTCCACCCCTGCATTATGCAAGGAGAGAGCCACACTCAGCAAAAAAAAAAAAAAAAAAAAAAAAAAAAAAAAAAAAAGACCTATTCCCAGCTCCCTCCATCCAACCTCATAACATTAAGCAGCCTCTATTGTCTTCACTATAAAGCAAAGCTAGTCACAGACGTATGGTAGAGAAACTCAAGTCTTAGGACTACAATCCAGTCTGCCTGAAAGAATCAAACATTTGAGACCTGAGCTAGCCACAGAATAGTCACCAAGCTCATAGAGCCATTGAACATGTGGCTAAGAAACTGAATGTATATCAGTAGTCCATTTAAATTAATTTACATAGTCACAAGCAGCTAGTGGCTACCATGCTGGACAACTGGGCTCTAGCCTATAAATGCTAAGAGAACAGTGCCATTTCCCTTTCTACTATATTCCTAGAACATTCCCCAGTGCTCAAAACTATCCACAGAGCAAATAAGAAGCAAAGCTCTTTCCAGATGTTTCAATAATATTTCATCTCTCTTATAGGAATTGATTCTCCAGCATCCTTGTCAGTAGGAAGAGAGCCTTGTATGAAAAGGTGCCCCAGGCCTCCCTATGCAATCTGTCAGAGAACCACCCACACCTTGAAAAGTCTTCAGTGAAGCCAATCAACCCCTGAAACTTCCACTTACTAGTCCTGGCACATAGCTTATAAGCTTAAGAAAGTCAAAGTAAGTTATAAAAAAGCCCTTAGGTGTTTTTAAACACTTATTTTTATGTAATCTATATCTATATGTAGATACATATCTATATCTATGTTATTCATTGTCATAGTTAAGATGGCATTCATCTTGTATTATAACAATGCAGGGCTTATTGCCCAAGTTCATGACTACAACCTGGCTAGAGAAAAAGAGTCCTCTAGGGTTAGGGCTGTGATCCTGAGTCATTATTTCCATTGATCTTAGTTATTAACACAGCTGAACTTCTCAGCTGCATGAGTGGCCAGGAAACGTGCAGCAGGACCCCAACATATAGACCTTTTCTCTAAAAAAACTCCATAGATTCTGGAAGACTTGTATTATCATATTCTTTCAAGTAGTCTTTGGTGGAAAAATCAGGAGTTAACTCTAAACCTCCCATATGCCAAGGACCGTGGAAGACACCAAAGATAAAAAGATGACTATAATGCCTTCCTCCAAGACAGCCACAGTCTAGAAAGAATAAGAGATAAAACATGTGAAGGACTTACTCTGTAAGACACAAAGCTGAGCTTTAGAGAAAGGCATAAAGCCAATGTTATACCACAAGAGATGAACATGCAACACACTACATAGCTAACATAACATCTAGCACACACGCTTTGAAAACAGACACTCCTCAGTACAGAGAACTAAGTCAACAGCCAACCAAGTGGGCTGAGTCAGCTGAGACCCAGATAGGTTAAAAGACTTCTCAAGGTAATCTATATAGTTACTTATGGAGCAAAATACAGCTACTGAGCCTCACCACTCGTGATCCCAACATTCTATGATAATGTTTCATGGTACTTCTGTTTCTTTATAGTGGGAGAACAGGCAGGATATGCTGCCTGTGGTTATCTCTATTTCAGATAAACCATGCTTTATTTTTATAAAATTGCATCTTTGGGTCTGTCTGGAAGTCTAATAACTGTATGCCTACTATTGTGGAAGTGTGTATTCAATTGTTTAGCAATCATCTCAGGCTTGGTTACAACAGAGTGGTAGAGTACTTGCTAGCATGCCCAAAGTCCCAGGTTTAATCCACAGCACCACAAAGGTGTGTGTAGAGTGGGTATCTCTTGGGCATATACTCAGTATCAGGAAGCATAAGCTTAACAGCTTGGCTAAAAAGATATTTAAATAAGTTTCTGATAAAATCAAAAAGCTGAACATTTTTCCTCTATCTTCTCCTCAAATACCTCTAAAAAAAAAGAGAGCGAGAGAGAAACATGTTTCTTAATGGAAAGAAAATGACAGCACCCAAGATATGCCAGCAGAACCCAGGGAGACACAGTTGATCACCATGCAGCAGTAGACTTGGGATACTGCTATAAGTACCGGCTGGGAGAGGAACCACTGAACAAGTGGCCAGCGCCTGACACCTGACACGGAACCTGAGGAGTGCTGGGGAATGGAGGCATCAGTGACTTGAAGGAGGGAATCGTGATGGGGCAAGAGAGCAAAGGTTACTTTCTGAAAGTTCATGCAAGGCGCAATCAGACCCAGAATTAAATAGTACCAGGAAAATAATAAAGGATATAAAGTAACTGTAATGGAAAAAATAATAGCCCCTCAAAGGTGTCCAGAGCCTAAGCTCCTCTACTAGGAACATGTTTAGCTATGTGACAAAGAGGAATTGAGGTTGCAAATGGAATCAAGATTCCTAATTAGGGAGCTAGAGGGATAGCTCACCAGTTACACACACTTGCTGCTCTTTCAAAATAACCTTATCAGACAGCTTAGAGCTGCCTATATCTCTAGCTCTAGGGGAATCCAACACCCTCTTCTGGCCCCTGTAGGTACCTGCACACACATATGCATACAGACAAACACACATGGGGGGGTAATAAATAAATAAATGGGAAAAAGAAATTTCTATTTTTAAAAATTGCTAATCAACAGATGCTAAAGTGAGACTGTTCTAGATTATCCAGGCAGCCTGATAATTATCAAGCTCCTTAAAAGTGGAGAGGAAATCAGACAGCGATGAGACAGTACTGGTCAGTACATTAGCAGAATGGCTTAATCAGCCACCAATGGCACTGGCTGGGGTGGCTAGTTTTATGTCACCTTGACAAAAGCTAAAGTCATCTGAAGAAAAGGCAATCGCCATTAAGAAAATCCTTCCAAGGCAATGGTGATCACATCTTTAATCCCAGCATTCTTGGGAGGCAAAGGCAGGTAGATCTATGAATCCAAGGCCAGCGTGGTCTACAGAGTGAGTTCTAGGACAACCAAGGCACAGAGAAAAACCCCTCCATGGTCTCTGCATCATCTCCTGTTTCCAGGTTCTTGCCCTGTTTGAATTCCTATGTTGACTTCCTTCAATGATGAACTACAATGTGGAAATGTAAGGCAAATAAACCCTTTCCTCTCCAACTGGCTTTTTGGTCATGGTGTTTCATTGCAGCATTAGAAATCCTAAAATACTGGCATTGAAGACAAGGAAGACAGCCTTGAGTAGATAATGCGGGCAGCCTCTGAAAGATGACATCAGTGAGCATCCAGGATCTTTGCATAGTAAACACAGTGCAAAGTGTAATCACAGTGTGATTTTTAGCCCTGTGAGACCCTTCTCAGATTCCTAAAAGAGCTAATGTAAGCCTGGGTTGCTGAACATCACTGAGTTTGTGGGGACTTTGTTCCTGCAGCAATGGAAAATTCCTACTCAGTGACTGGCTCTCGGGAATGGGTTACCAGGATGATATTTCCTTCTTTATACATCTTCACATATTTCTTATAGTTAATATTACAGTTTGTGTGTGTGTGTGTGATGCATAGGTACAGATTCCTCTCTCTTTCCAGATCTCACAGTACGGTGGAAGAAGACTCTAGAAAGCCAGCAAGACTAACAGAAACAGGTGAGCAGAGGAAGAAATGCATGTCTCTCAGATATGAAGAAATTTGAAGTAGAAGGCACTACAAAATGAGGCAAAGGCCATTGGTAAGAGAACAAATCTTAGTGTGAGAAGAGCCAGCAAGTAAGGTTGGAGGGTTGTTCTTAACACCAACAAGTCTGAGGTCTGCCCTACTCCTGGATCCTCCAGGTGGGTTATAGACTGCTGTGAACACTTGGGAGAAAGGCCAAGGTAAACACAGCATTTTCCTGGTCCACCAATTGTATCCAACAGCAAAGCAATTTAAATACCTTTACACTAAAACCAGCACAAAGATTATACAGCTGAATGCAAACTTCAGGCAGATTTTTAGTAGAAAAACTGGAGACTGCAAGATACTTTCTTGCTTTTGAGGATCCCTTGAGATACTGAACACCACTGAGCATCAATACTCAATGGACTGGAGAGATGACTCAGTAGTTAAATCAGTCTTCTCAGTCTTGCAGAGGACTGGAGTTTAATTCCCAGCACCAGTGCTAGATGATTCACAACTGCCTGTCACTCCAGCTCCCAGGAATTTGATGCCCTCTCCTGGCCTCCAAGGGTATCTGCAGAGACATGTACATACATGCACACACAGACACACACACACACACACACACACACACACGTTAATATAAATGCAAATTTTACAAGACTCAGTCTTATAGAACATTATGATGCTCATCAATACACTTGCATCATCACAACTAGAATTTCACACCAGCAACATGTTGGTGTATGGCTTTGCCCAAGGTGGGCATAGGCTATCCCTAAGTTCAACTCGACATTCATGGAAAAAGGTGATTCTTTTCTAAAGGGTTCTGTATCCTGCTACAGCCTTGGGTTGGTGTAGTCTAGGAAACACAAAACCATCACACTAAATTCTCCCTGGATAGACTCTCTTGGCAGTAACCTGCCAGCCTTTTACCCCTAGACATTACCAGACTCACTGACAAGAGACTCATATCCACCATCAGCCGGTGCAATCTACGCCTTCTTATAAAACACATTAATGATAATTCTGCCATTAAAGGAAATCAAGAAACATGTGGGGACAGGGTGTCCCTGGAGGTTCACAATATAAGAGTGGGAACTTTTTTACTGTTATAGCTGGCTTTGTTTCTAAAACAATAACCACATGACAGAGACCTTGGGGGGGAACTTTTTTTTTTTTTCTAGAAAGAGCTACTACTGACCACAGACGAAGCGCAAGAGGAAATCAATGGGAGGGCCACACAGAAATAAAAAGCAGATTAATTAGGTTTGCTTTTTGTTTTGTGTGTAAAATATATATCTATTCAAAAAGACTAAACTGCTTTTAAATTAAGAACAGAGAACATGAAATTTTAATGAGACAATAATACATTAAAACACTACAAAGACATACTAACAGGATGAGGGGAGGAGGGCAGGAATAAAGACACAAGAGGAAAGGAGAAAAGAAATGGATACAGGAAGAAAACACGCCTCCAAAACAACAAGATACAGGACCTCAATGTGCCAGAAACAGGAGTGACTGCGGGAGCCATGGAAAGCCTTCCTAGAGGCTGAGGGCTGGCCAGAGAAAGGCATACTACTCATGGCTGGTGGCTTGGGCCACAGACTTCAAAGTATTATCATCTTTTATCCTTGCCTTTGAATGGTTAATGCTCTAGTTATCCAAAGCTCACAGCCCTTTAATTGCTCACTGAAACACTGTGAGGCCTAGCACAGTGAAGGTCACAGGCCAGAGCCTTCCCATCTCCCAAAGATGAGCCACACACAATTCAGGAGCTCAGTCCTCTCCCAGTCTCTCCTCTGAAAAGACAGTTCATGAAATGCTCTCTCATAAAATGTATGATTGAAGTCAGAGGAAAAACTGCTGCCTGCATTAAGAAGAGATACATTCCCTGGAAAACTTTAGTTTTATGGTTAAAAAAAAAAAAATACACACATACATCAAAAAATAAACTGGAATTTCAGCAGAACTGCTTCCGGCTTCAGTTCTTTCTCACCAGCATCACCACCAGCACACCTGACCCCACCTGACCCTCTGCGTGTTGAAGTTCTGCCTGCCCTAGCTAAAGGTCTTGCTTGGCTTTGAACCAAGCAGCTTCAAACTCATTCTGCAATCCGAATCAGCAGGGAGAATCTAAGGAACGATGAGTACATTCAACACCTCCCCAATAACACACACACACACACACACACACACACACACACACACACACCTCTCTGCTCCTTACTTCACTCTCTACTCCAAGGACACAGGAATGCAGTACTCTTGGCTCCAGAGGCTGACACTATGGAGTCTGTGGCCTCCCTTTTCATGTCTTGTTTCCTCCTCCCTTCTCTCTCTCCTTCTCAGGCTCCCCTCACACTAGGGAAAGCTTTACTCTAGTGCATAAGACCCAGATTCACATCCCCATCTGTATCTTGCTAGCCATGACCTCAGACAAATCTCCCAATATTCTCTCCTCAGTAAAGGCTGCTGATGGACCCAAGAGGTTGGTCCCCCTCCCCATGTTCCCAATACCTAAATGTTCATCTGTACAATCATAAATAAAACATAGATAGGGAGAGAATGAATTACAGAAGCGCCCTTACCTCGGCAATCTGTCATCCCATCCTTGCCTCCCCCACACACACACCAACTCACTCTGAGGTCTTCTGTCTCTTACTCTGGATCATTCTGAATTATTTACATACTCTAAAACCACATGAATCGCACCAATCAAGAAAAAGGTAGTCTGAATCCAACAGAAGCCCAAGCTTTAAAGTGCTTTTTTAGTACTGTTACTAAATACTAAGAATTTAACATCCAACTGGCAAACAGTAAAGAATCTAAAATCGCCATCACAAAACGTACTTGTGAATTCAAATTAAGCAGTGTTACTGGGAAGCCTAGAAAGTCATTGCTGTAAGGTCTCCCTCCCACTTTACCAATGAGAACACAGAATAAAGCACATACCCAAGACCCAGAGGGTGCTGCCAAAACCAACGCTGACTATGCTGTTTCTGGCCCACACTCTTTCACCAAATCTTTTTTTCTTTTTTGGATCATCCATTCCTCCTTCAAAGACAGGCTAGTTAAATCCTAAATGCCAGTATGTACCCTCTGCTTCCACACCCAGAGAAGAGAGTCCAGAGAGAGTGAGCTGGGGTGACCAGGACATTACCAGGGCCACACAGACAATGCTCTCTTCCCAGGACCCTGTCCTTCCACACTGCTATCTACACCCCACTCTATTTTTGGAAAAGAAAAAGACTCGGTGAATGAGTCTTTGTTCTGCCAGGAAGAAACAATTTTCTTTTCTTCTTTGCCATAATCCCAACCCCATCTCAATATTCCCAATCTCTTCAAAAACTCTACAGAAACTCTGCCACTATGGCAAATAAAAGCAGGTTAGAGGGTGAAAAAGCCAACAAAGGGGTGAGGGTCCTATAGAAGAGGGTGGTGGTCCTTCACCCCACAGGGTCAAAAGCACTTCATTTATTTCAGTTACTACAGCCTGCAGAGAAGTCACCAGACCAGGTCTTCAAGCTGAGAAATACACTGTCTTTGACCCCCTGAGAACTAACCCTTCCCTAACCTCCAAAGATACCCCAAGCAGGAGTGGGTCAACAGACAACCCTTTCCCCTCAGGCTCAAGAAGACCTCAGGGCAGGGCTGGCATGGAGTTATTTTAGGCAGTAGCATGAGGGTGGGGCAGAAAACTGTTGGCAGCATCTTCCTCCTCCACCCCTCCCCCTCACAGCCCAAACACACACACACACACACACACACACACACACACACACACACACACACACAACCCTACCTCTCACTCTGTAGACATCTCACTCACCAAAGGCTGAAGCTACAGAATCTCCAAATGTGTGTTTTATGTCATTGACACTGCTGTCCCCTAGTGCTGTCCACCACTTTTAACCCACCCTTCAATCACCACCAAGCTATCTTTCTGACCAAAGACATACACTCAAATCTAAACAGAGGCATTGAAACACCAAAGAAGCATGTGCTCAGACAAGCCATCCCTGGCCTTCACCTAGGAAGAAAAAGGACACACCAGGGTGGGGGACTGAAGGGTGGGGAAATGGAATCAGAGGCCTAACATGCCAGCCAGGTTCTGTGTTGTCTCTAGATGAACCTACCACCTACTGACAGTGAAATCAATTTGAGCAATTTCAATAGGTTGGTCCTGTGACAACAGGGGCATCCCAGAGCTCAGCGATTCAAACCAAAATCCAAAGGCTCATCCAGAACATGCTGGGGAAGCCTTTGGACGGGATGAAAAGAGCCCGCTCATAGGATCCCTTCTGCTGTTATGTAGCAATGCATAATAAATTTTGTCTACCCGAAAAAAGCATTCAAAGCCGTGGTACGACAAGAAGAGGCACCAGGATACAGCTTTCAACAGCACATCGCCCTTTAAAGGAACATAATGACTTTATGCCTCTTTCCCCTTCTATCTCGCATGTCACTACCGCTTATCGGGGTAACCACGCTGGAAAGCAAGGTGGACTGCCCGGGAAATAGGAGAAAGGAGTAGCTTTCTGTCCCTTCGGCAATGGGCTGCCTCGCCAGAGAGATGCTGTCATTCACTGGAAGGATGGTTGAAGGAGCCTGGGTTGTGAGCTGAGGCACCTTATCCCCGGACACACACCCACCAGCACACGCGGTGCAGGCGGGTATGAACCAGCCGCTTAGTCCTTGCACCCATCCCGCCTCCATCCGCTTTAGGGATGGAGTGGGGGGATGCTGATGAATGAACACACCTGAGAAGCCTCCATCCCGCCGCTCGCTCCCACCTTCCTCCTCTGGCCGCTGCAGAGGAGACCCTCGGTAGTTTCACTTTCCAGTGCAAACCCACCCGGTCTCTCCTGTCTCCATCTACCACCACATTGCAGCCAGCCTGAAGCGGGCGGACATTCCCTCCTATCCGAGGCCATGATCGCACTTACCTCCACCTACCAAAACCGAGAAGACATAAAGAAATCTAGAATCCCCCAAGCTCCCAGCGTCCTAGCAACTTTCCTTAAAGGGATGGGGAACATACGGAGCAGCCGGCAGGCACGACTCGGCGGAGGTCCCCCACGGCCACCGAGGGATGCTCTGCGGGAGGGGGCCCCCCAGGTCCCTCCAACAGCTGGCCCTTTAAAAGCACCTCCTCCGCGCACGGAACAAAGGCGCCGCTTCGGGGGCCCGCCGCGCCCGCCCGAGAGCCACCTCCGGAGAGCGCAGCCGCCGCCCGCTTACCTCGCGGGTCTCTGGCGAGGGCTGCGCGCTTCCAGCCCCGCTCGCGCTCCACGCTGCAGTCAGCCCCGCTCTGTTTTTCTGCTACTCGGAGCTGACTTCACCGACACTCCGCGGCCGGCCAATGGGCGGCGGCGACCAGCCCCTCATTAGCATGCCCTGGAACCGTCCAGTCCGGCAGCGCCCAGGGGGCGGGGCATGGCCGGCCGTGACAGGAAGGGGCGTGTGCACCAATGGGGAGGCGAGGAAGAGCCCGCCGCCAAGCTTGCGTCCCTGCGAGCGGGGCGCGTGCCCGCGGATCCCCACGGATGACGCGCTCGCGCACCAGCTAACCCTTTCTGTCCTGGGCTGGGAGCGAGTGCCTTCTGACCCCTGGTCCTGTGGTTCTCTAAGGGTTTGCCCTCAGGGAGTTTGAAAGGAACTGTAAGCATAAAACAGCAGCAGCCAGTGTGTCCTGG
>PVIH01004642.1:30761-136603 GCA_004025045.1 Sigmodon hispidus
TCCCTCTCCCTCTCCCTCTCCCTCTCCCTCTCCCTCTCCCTCTCTCTCTCTCTCTCTCTCTCTCTCTCTCTCTCTCTCTCTCTGAGACAGATGCTCAGTGAGTATGTGGATTCATACTCACTGTGTAGCCAAGGATGACTCTGAACTTCTTTCTACCACCACCACCTGAATGCTGGAATTATAGGTATGCCATACATAAACACCCTAGGCCATCCTCCTGACTCAGCCTCTAGAGTGCTAAGATTATAGGCTGCACCACCATTTGGACAGACTGACACTGAAATTCTATTCTTGCAACCTATATTCAATGTTCAATGGGCATGACTGCATTGAGCTCTGGTGTTACTCAAAAGGACCCTCCCTTTAAGATGCTAACATTTGAGAGAGGGGCAAGTAAACCAGGTCATCTGTAAATGAGCTAGAGTAATAACCAAGAACAGGACAGGCAGGGTGTGCAATTTTGTTCCTTGTGTTTACCGTCTTATGACCTTCTCCAGTTCCCTACAGGAGAGCAGAAAGGGGAACAGGGAGGTGACATTGTTTGTGCAGGTTCAGTGAGCTAGTCTGGAATTTGCTTCTTCCATGACCAGCTTCCCACATCCCAAGGACATTCTTCAACATAGGTGTCTTGGTTAGGGTTTCTATTGCTGTGACAAAAACACCATGACCAAAGCAAACAATTTGGGAAGGAAAGGGTTTATTTGGCTTACATTTCCATATCATAATCTATCATTGAATGAACTCAGAACAAGAACTTAAGCAGGGCAGGAACCTGGAGGCAGGAGCTGATGCAGAGGCCTTGGAGGGGTGCCTCTTATTGGCTTGCTCCCCATGGCTTGCTTAGTCTGCTTTCTTAACAAAACCCAGGACCACCAACCTAGGATGGCCCCACCCACAAAAGTCTGGACCTTCCGCCATCAATCGCTTGCCTGCAGCCCCATATTATGAAAGTATTTTCTTAATTGAGGTCCCCTCCTCTCAGCTGACTTCAGCTCGTGTCTAGTTGACGTAAAACTATCCAACACAGTAGGACAGTCACCCTTCAGGCTGAGCACAACTAATTCTTCTCAGCTGCCTCTGGCAAGAATCTTCAGCCCAAGCATGTTCCCAGTTAGCAAAGCTGTGTGGTAGGTAAGAATAGGCCTTGATGACTGCACAGAGAAGGGGAACCCATCTGTGAAGGTTCTTAGATCAGGGAACAATGACAAGTCCTGGCTGACCACCTGCTGTCCTGAACTATTGTTTGTTTGTGTATTTTAATTGAAGACTCCTACTTGTCTGGGAGCTCACTCCCATAACCAAAGAAGCAAGAAGCTGCCGGAGAACCCAGGGATCCCTCAGCACAGGGCTCTGCCTCACCCAGACCACTAGAAAACATTTCCCAGGCTCTACTTCGAACTTATACCACAGTCTGGACAAATAGCTCTCTGGTCTGTAAAGCAATAAAAGAGAAAGTATTTATTTGCTCATCTGATGTGCTATGCACTGCTGTGCTAAGAGGTTTCTATGCATTGGTACATAGCAAGCAATACATGTGTACATACCTACACAGGGAGGGAGAAAATAAAAGGCAGAGAAACTGAGTATTTTATCTCCCTACCAAATCCAGGCAACAAGATTTAGAATAGAAAAAAAAAATCAAAACAATTCAAATGTTCAATTTGGGTGGATTGGTTAAGAAAGTAACAATACAACTTTTGGACAGAATTCCAGGTAGTCATAAAAAATGGGGAAGTATTTTTGGTAACAAAAAATATCAAGGGCTGGGGAGTTGACTTTAGCAGTTCAGAGCACTTATTGCTTTTGAAGAGGACCTGGATCCAGTTTCTAGCACACACGTGATCATCAGTAACTACAGTTACAGAGGATCCCCTTTTATGATCTCCAAGATCACGAGGCATGCATGTGCTGTATGCATGTGCATGCAGAAAAAAAATCCATACACATAAAATAAACAAATCTTTTTTAAAAAATTAACTAAAATCAGAAATCCCTCTTTCTTCCCTGTCTGGCTTTGAACTCCTGAACTAAAATGCTCTTTCTGCCTCAGCCTTCTTATTTGCAGACACTACAAACATGTACAGCCACCATGCACAGCTGTTGACATGTCAACACTCAAAGATACTAATATTATTGAATGATAAAGTTGATTGAAAACTGATGTGTAAAATCCCATTCAAAATTTTCCTCTGGAATTATGTACAGTTATTTTTGTTCATCTTTGTTTTATGATTCTTTTCCTTTATAAACATCTATCAAATTGTTCGGTGCACACACACACAAAAAAAATAACTTGAAAATGAAATATCAGACTCTGTTCAGAGAAATTTGAACTCCAGTGAAGGACATTTCTGGATGTAAAGTGATGCTGAAGTCTTGAAGTCACTCCTTAGTGGCTTCAGCAGCTGTCACTAGAAAACGTAAAACAGGGTATCTAAGAGACATAGGAAAACATGGGAATACAGGAGAGTGGCAACTCGGAGAACAGAGAGAAAGCAAAACCTTCTACTTAGCTCAGAAGTCTCTTCCATGAAGACCTAAGTAGGGCAGTTCACTCCTGTGATTCCGACTTGAAAGGCTGGGGCAGAAGTTCAAAGACAGATTGGACTACCCAGCAAGACCCTATCTCAAAGAGCAGCTCCCAAACTGTGGTCTAATAATAGTTCATAATAAAAGCAACCTAAGAGATCATTAGGTTTAATTATACCAACTGATCCCTATGTCCAGCCATTCACTGATTCACGTGGGAGGCAGGTCTTGCACTACATATATTTGGCAAGAGTGAGACAGTCTCCTTGTTTCCCCAAGGTGAGGCTCAAGGAAGCAGGGACCCAGTCAAGATCATGTAGACTGTGCTGGATGGTTTTATGTCAACTTGACACAAGCTGTAGTCATCAGAGAGAAAAGGGAGCCTCAGTTGAAACAATGTCTCCGTAAGATCTGACTGTAGAGCATTTTCTTAATTAGTGATTGATGTGGGAAGGTCCAGCCCATTATAGGTGGTATCACCCCGAGGCTGGTGGTCCTCGGTTCTATAAGAAAGCAGGCTAAGCAAGCCATGAGGAAGCAGGCCAGTAAGCAGCACCTCTCATGGCCTCTGCATGAGCTCTTCCTCCAGGTTCCTGCCCTGCATGAGTTCCTGCCCTGACTTCCTTTGGTGATGAACAGTGATGTGGAAGTTGCTTTTAGTCCTGGTATTTTATCACAGCAATGGAAACCCTGACCATAACATGGGCCAATGCTCACACCAAGGGCAACCAGCTTGCAGTGAGAAATATCCAACACTTCCCTTAATGCTGCGATTGCCTCTCTTGGAGGTCTTTATTTTTATACAAAATATCTTGATTTTTATTTTGAACTAGACCCTTGGGCTAGGGATAAAGCTCAGTGGTAGAACACCTGGCATGTATTAGACCCTGGGTTTAATTAAAAAACTGAGCCCTATAAATTAAGTAACTAGTCTTGAGGAGGAGAGACACCAAGGCCTAAGGTATATATCCATGCCTAGACCACTGGTTCTCAACCTTCCTTATGCTGCAACCCTTTAATACAGTTCCCCATGTTGTGGTGACCCCCCACCACCATAAGATTATTTCATTACTAGTTCATAACTATACTTTTACTACTGTTATGGATCAAAATGTAAATATATGATATTCAGGATATATGATATGTGACCCCACAGATTGAAAACCCCTGGCCTAGAGCAAAGCTTAGGGCTGTCGACTCCCCATCACTACTGTATCTTATGCAGCCCGGCTCCCAACTCCCCAGGGACATGCGAAAGCCCCTGGTTTCCAGGCCCACAACACATTGCCTCTTCCTTTTATATGGAATTTACCATATTTGGCAAGAACTCATGTGTATTTCTCTGTAGTTTATTCTTCAGCCCCTCTCTAAACAGATTGCAAATACCGTGAGGTCTCAGCTTGTGTCTGCTCATCTCAACAGTGCTTGTTACTGTTCCTCACACACTGCAAAAAATCCACTGGAGTTTAATTTAATCTTATTAGTAACTCTTCATTTTCCCTTCACGTGCCTCAGATTATTCCCAGCAGTCTCTCTACTACTGGAAAAGAAAGAAAAAGGAAACAGGAGAGTCAACCACACAAACTAGAGTCCAGCAAGCTCCAGCATCCCTTGACAACCCATCTGCATAAGGAATCAAGAGAGGAAGAAACAAGGTCTTACAGGCACCAGCCTTTCTTCTGTCTCTGGGATCAGACAGGTTTAGTGGCAGGTTATATATGCAGCAAAATGTCCTTAAAGAATCGATTCTCATCCAAGCATGGCAGTGCAAGGGAGGGGCAGAAGGAGGCAAAACCATAAAATGTGTGCCTGAAAAGTATAGAACTGATCTAAAGGACTGGGGGAACAGCTCAGTGCCTAACATAGCAAGCTCCTGGGTTTCATTCCCCAGTACTGCAGAGAGAAAAAAAAGGACTTGATGGAATGTCACTTCCAAGAATTCTACATTCTTTGAAAGTCTGTGACCATAGACACTGCCTTAGGGAAACTTGATAAAATAAGTGGAGATTGGTCAGGACATGTCTATGAAGCCAGGTAGAAAATAACAAGGGCAACCAGGATGAATACTGAGGATATTATATATTATTATATTATGCAAATGAATAGCCCTAAGATTCCAGTGACCAGATCTGTGTTTATCGTGCTACAAACATTTATTCAGATATATTTTATGTTGTTCCTTAGATACAATGGAATTCCAAGTCCTGTATTGTGTTTGACCAAGTGTGTAAAGTTTGGCTTGGACATTTTTATATGCTGTTAGACAGTCAAAATAAATATGATAAAAATGTCCCAAATGGACTTTTGGTAAAAATCTTAATGCAGGGGGCTGGAGAGATGGCTCAGCGGTTAAGAGCACCATCTGCTTTTCCAGAGGACCCGGGTTCGATTCCCAGCACCCACATGGCAGCTAACAACTGTCTGTAGTTCCAGTTCCAGGCAAACACCAAGGCAAAATAAATAAATAAATAAAGTTTAAAAAAAAAAATCTTAGTGCAGAAGGGTCCACTACCGTTGGCCAGGATTCAGAAGGTTAAAAGACAAGACAGCCTGCTGAAGGTGTTGCTAGAAGATGTATATTTTTTCTTACTAGGGCAAGAGAGTCATTAGTTAGAAAATGCCAAGTTTCTACTGTAGGGCAATTAATGGAGTGTTTACTTGAGAAAGCCATGTTGAAGGTGGGCAGCTACCGCTGGGAACTCTTAAAGAGGCATTCGGACTGAGGCTGGAGACGGGGGAAGCTCAGAAGGAGGAATCTGGGAAGGTTGGCACCAAGAAAAAAAAAAGAATGGAGAGCCAGAGGGACCATGTTAAATGGGGTGGAGGTGAAATACAGCAACTTCAGGGACAGGGAAACCAGCCTTACTAAACAAATGTAAATTTAATAAGGGTATAAAAAATCAACAGCAATGATGTTGAAGAGAATAGCTGGCATTCTGGAAGCTGCGGGAGACTTATCAGAGGTAATTGGAGGAGTTTACTGAGGGACTCATTTCAGAAGAGCAAATTAAGTCACAGGGATGTCTTGGGATGGAAAATTTTGCTTCTCGGACATTTATCAAAAGGAGTGCTAGGGAAAAGACCATAAAAAGATAGCTATGGTACCCACAAGGTTTCAGTGCCTTCATTACTTCAGCACACCTGTCCTGCCCCAAACTTGGTTGCCTTGTCCCCACTCAGCAAAGCCTAATACTTTCATTACCTCAACCTATTGCCAAAAACAGAAGTTTAGTCTCTAGGCCTTGTCTGTTAGGGATCTGACCACCTGCCTCCTTATGAGCTGACCACCCAACAGTTATCTGAGCGCAAAGGCACTCAGTGAGAGAAGGTATTGGAAAGTCACCTGTTCCCCAGAGCATTTGAGAATCAAATTAAGGTTTGCATGGCCTGCCTAGCTCTGCAGATAAGAAGGAAATAATCGGACTGAAAATATAAGCTCAGTGATAGAGTGCTTGCCTAGCATGCCTATAAGGCCCTAAGTTCAATTCCCAGCACCAAAGGAAGGAGGGAGGGAGGGAGGCAAAGAGGGAGGGAGAAGGAGGGAGAGGGAGGAAGGGAGGGAGGGAGGGAGGGAAGGAGGGAGGGAGGGAGAGAGGGAGGAAAAATGGAAGGGGAAAGTAATTCAGAAAAAAAATCCTGCCAATGATAGAATAAAAAGACAACTGGATAGAGATGCCTGTTTCATTCATAGGCCAAGTGGACCAAGAACTCTGACCTTGCAGTTGAGGTAGAGCAAGCTATAACCAGGTTTCCACAGCCAGTTGCAGCCCAGAAAAAAGGGTTTTCTCAGTAATCTCTCCATGGATGAAAGCAAGGACCCCAATAGAGCCAGGGTCAGTTCCTTTGCTTAGACTCAGTTGGACCCTAGACAAGACTGCTGAGTAGATGGATGCTGGGTCAGTGAGTCCCACTTAACAACCAAAGGTCATGAAGGCTTGGAACACAGCCAGACAAGCAAACATGGAGTTCTGGGAAAAGAACTCTCTAGCCATTCAATTTACAAATATTGCATGGCTGCCTGCTCTTTTTCAGGTCCTTGCTCGGAGCTGGAGAACCAGAAAATGAAGACAAGGCCTACCCCTCATGCTCAATCTAGAGGGAAAGAATGATAGATTCACAGTTCGTTGCAACACTGTGGTAGATACTGTAGTCAGCAAGCCAATTTGTAAAGTTGTATGACCATCTACACAATAGTTCAGAACATTTTTATCATTGCAAAAGGAAATCTTATTCCCACAGCAGTTATTTCCCACGTCCCCTGGCAGTTGCTACTATACTTTGTCTCAATAGATTTGTCTGTTCTGAACATCTCAAATAAATGAAATCATACAACATGCGGCCCCTTTGCCTGGCTCGATTCGTGTGTAAGGTTCACCTTTGTAGCATGTGTCAGGACTTCGTTCCTTTCGGTGGCTGAATACTATTCCATTACATAAATATGCTACATATTTTACCCACGCATCACTTGACAGATATCTGCATTGTTTCTACTGTTGGCTGATATAGATATGCTGCTTTGAACCTTAATGAACAATTTTTTGAATGAACATGTGTTCAGTTCTCTTGGGCATATAAATGGAATTTCTGGGTCCTATACTATGCTTCACTTTTTAAGGACCTGACAGGTTGTTTCCAAAGCAGCTTTGCTACTTGATTTTCACACAACACAGGAGGACTGTAATCTACATCCTCACAAATACATGTTATTTATTGTCTGCAGTTGTTATGATGATAACCATGCTAATGAGTAGTTTTGGCAAATGATATTGAGTATTGTGTTCTTTTGGCCCTTTGTATGTCTTCTTCTTAGAAATATCTTTTCAAAGATTTTATCTCATTAAGTTGGATTGTTATTTTATCGTGGATTTGTATGAATGGCAGAGAATGACATTTAAGATGGGGTAGAGAGGATGAGTAGAAGGTGTTTACCACAAAAACTTTCCTCAGGGGCTAATGTCTAGGATGCCTGGAAACATAGAGATAGCCTTTTATTTAACAACTACTTACTAAATTTCCATTCTTCCCCACACTGTGTTGGCACAAACTGATTGAGTCTTTAGAGAGGTGTTTATTTCAGACTATCCATTGCTTCTGTGGTGCCCCAGTGGCCTGACCCCAAATCATCTCAGTTAGTGTAGGTCTTGAATCTCACCTGTGCCTTCCATTTTCTAACCACACTTGAATTTAACCTATTGACCCCATGGGGGAATTTGAGTGCCTGTTTATTGCCACTGGTTGCCTTGGAGCTAGCTGACCAGCCAGCCCTGTGTCACTCAGACCCTTGCTGGGTTCTGGTTCCTTCAAGACACCCTATATCTAGGATGAGACTTGGTGCCTTCTAGGAAGTACTGCACACACTTCCCTGAGCCAAAGGCTCCCTGCAGTCAGGCCTCCTGAGGACCTGATAGGTTCCAAGTACACGGAGTATTTTATGTACCCATACATAACAGAAGAAAGCTCTGCTTGGAATAGCTGCTCCAATATATTATGGCTTTTAAATAGGTTATAGAATAGAATATCATATTGTCATATTTAAATTTTTATTTTTTTAATTATTTATAGTGTGTGTGGAGGGGAGTATGTGCACATGAATGCAGGTGCCTGCAGAGACCAGAGGTGTTGGATGTCCCTGGAACTGCAGTTACAGGTTTTGTGAGCCGCTCGATGTAGATGCTGGAAATCAAACACAAGCAGTATATGCTTTTTTAACTGCTGAGCCATCTCCCCAGTCTTATTTTTTTTTAAACTTTATTTATTTATTTATTTATTTATTTATTTATTTATTTATCTATTTGCCTTGGTGTTTGCCTGGAACTGGAACTACAGACAGTTGTCAGCTGCCATGTGGGTGCTGGGAATCGAACCTGGGTTCGATTCCCAGCACCCACGTCCTCTGGAAGAGCAGATGGTGCTCTCAACCGCTGAGCCATCTCTCCAGCCCCCCTTTTTTTTTTTTAATAATCATGTGCGGAGGTAAATTTGACTGATATAACTTAATAGACATTACTTATTTTTTTCTTTTTGCTTATCAGTAGTTTTTAAATTTTTCATAATAGCACCATCTTGATAGTATATTTAAGGAAAAATAAGCTTAGTGCCACAAAATATTGTAAGACTTAAGCATCACCTTATGTTTTGTTTTATAAATGTAAATTAGTGATAAATTAATGATATAATACTCTTGTGATTTGTTCTCTTAGATAGTTCATAAAATTGTATCACTTGCTAATTGTATCACTGATGCCCAGGGTGTTTTAGAAACATAAGCCCATAGTTGATTACAAAACAGAAAGTCCTCACTTCTTGCACATACTGGCTGCACAGGCTTCCCAGTCTTAGCACCAGACCTTGGCATTTGCCAACCTCTGTGGGTGTGAAGCCCTGGCCTGGCTTTCAGAGGCTTAGACCAGAATTGCCACAGAAGCATCAGAACAATAGAATGTGATGTCGTGGGCATCCCAGAGGGAAATGAGGCTAGATTGAAATGCATTTTTGCATCATTGATTTTCCCTGCTGATTGAACCCTGTTTATCTCATTTGCCAGATCAGCCTCAAAGTGCATGAACTATTTGTGCCTCATTAGTTTCCAATAGATTGATTTTGCTAGGATTGCAGATTGGCCGTCTTGAATTGCAGCCTGCAGAAGCAGCTCTTCCTCACCCACTGGGACACAGACCCATGGTCTCACAAGCAGCCATTGTCATGGAGAGCCTGGAGAGCTGTCTAAGACCACAGTACAAAGCATCTTCCATCCCTCCTGGGAACCAAGGAGAATAAAATATAGACTTAAAGCAAACAAGTGTCATCTCTCTCCTCTTTCTCTCTTATAATCTCCTAGTATTTCTCTTCTCCTCTCTCTCTCTGTCTCTCCATCTCCCCCCACCCCTGTGTGTGTGTGTGTGTGTGTGTGTGTGTGTATGTGTGTGTGTCTTCTCTGAACTTATAATGCATACAGTATAATGATTTTACTTTTAATAAGAATAGAGGGCTGGGGAGATGGCTCAGTTAGAAAAGCACCCACCACACAAGCTTGAGGACCTGAGTTTGAGTCCCCAGAACCCAAATGTGAACATACATGCTGTAATCCCTGGGTTGGGGAGGGGACAGAGACAGATGGAGTCCTGAAATTTGGTGAGCTTCAGGTTCTACAAGACATCCTGTCTCAAATAAAGATGGAGACCAATCTAGGAAAGACTCCCAGCCTCTACCTCTGGACACACACACCACACACACACATACATACACACATGAGCACACACACAGGAGCATACTCACCCAGATAGAACACACACACACAAAACACACACAGGAGCACACTCATCCACATATATACACCACAGGAGCACACTCACCCACATCACACACACACACACACACACACACACACACACACACACACATACTACATATACATTTTTTTTTTTAAGTATCTAAAAGCAAAAGGAAAAAATAAAGAAAGCCAAATGAGTAGAGATTCAGGTGCTGAGTAGGTGGGTGGTATTCATTTTTACTTTTAAACCTTTTTGCATTTTCAAAATAACCTAAAATGATTAGTTACGTAATTTTTCTCAAACTTATAAAAATAAAAATGGGTAAAACAACAAAATGGCATATGTGAAAGTAAGAAGAGAAACCCATTCATCTTATTCACCACAGGGTTCTAACCTCTGCCAGTTAAAACAACAGTAGTCCAAGTGAAAAGGAGGAAATGTGTTTGATTGGTAATTAAAATGTCAAGGGCGAATCTGGCTTCGGCATAATTTAGTCCAGGGACGTCATGTTGGATATCTTTACACTTCTGCTTTGCTCCAAGTATTGGCTGCAACCTCCCCTACTGCCAACCTGACCACCTTTTCACACCCAACAACCAACCTAGTGACTCTGCAGTCACACCCTTCTAAGTCTCAGAACCCAGGTGAAATGCCCCACATAGCTCCAGTATGACCAATGTCTTAGGAGATTGTGGTTAAACTAGTTGGGGTCATGAACTGCAGTAAGTCATCCCTAAAACAGTGTGACAAGGGACTGACTGGCCTGTGTCACATGCCACGATAGGGATACACAGGATAGAAATGAAACACAAAACCATGTAAGCAAAAACAAACCAAAAAATCTAAAACAAAGTTGTTTTGCGGGAGTATATGATCTACTTAGTTAAGCCAAAGAAAGAAAAAAACAAGGGGATAAACAATAGGCTCACGTCAACAAAATAAAACATGGCACAATTTAAAACATAACTGATTATCCTGCAATGCTACAAGCAATAAATTCTAGAGAAGGCCAAAATGATCTGAGGAAATCTGATGTAAGAGAGTAAGTATGGGTTGGTGCAATGAGATGGTAAGGTGCAGAGAACACACAGAAATGAGAATGCCTGTTAAGACTGAGCAGGTGACTGGGCACAGCTATGGAGCTGATCAAAACAGGAAATAGAAAACAGAAGAAGAAGACAAGAACAGCGGCATGTGGTAGCACATGACTATCTCAGCACTCAGCAGCCAGAGGCAGGAGCATTGCTGTGAATTTGAGGTCAGCCTGGACTCCATAGCAAGTCCTTGTCACGGGGCTGGGGTCAGACCAAGACAGGTAAAAAGAAGTTTTAGGAATATGAGAAAGTTAACAATAGAGTCAGGACAGATAGGGCGTGGTGGCCTTGAAAACTAAATCCCAGATTTTGGACTTTTGTTCAACAAAGAATCAGCAAGTGTTTAAACAGGAAACTGTGTGATGGAAGTGATGTACAAGGGCAACCTGTCTGGCAGCAGCAACAGCAGAAATAGTGCCAAGAACGGAGACAAAACACCCAGTTGAGAAGTGACTGCAGCAGCTCAGGTGTGACATGAGAAGGGCTGAAACCAAGGAGCTAGCCAAGGGAAAGAAAATTAGGAAGCATTTCAAGCATCAGTCCATTCATTTGGTTAACAAATACTTGTTTAGTTGCTCATTTCTGAGAAGCAGGAACTGTGTGAGGTATAGGAAAGTGTTGTAAGACTTGCCTTCTGCTGAGATACAGGGGCTGGGCACAAAACAAACGACCCCTAGATAACCAGGATTGTGGCATTTGCCACTATGAAAAATAGGAAGCCTTAATTCCAGGTATCTGAGAGTACATACTGTGAATTCAGTTTTATAGATCAGAGTATACAGAGGGAAACTAACCAGAGACCAGATAGCAATGTGGAAGAAATTGGAGGCCAAAGGTGGACCACAGATACCTCTGTGAGGAGAGGCCAAAGCCAGCCTGCCCAGGCCTAAGGCACAGACAGAAATGGGGATATTTTTGTTTGCCTGCTCAGCATCAGGTGCAAATAGTTCTGTGCAATGCTGAGCCTCTGTTTTGTGATTCCTGACACCGCAGCCTCATCAGCACCACACAAGCTGAAATGATTATCAAAAAGTTGATTAAGATCTCTGATCCAACTCCTATTCTACCCCTGGTTTAAATAGAGTCCTCCCCTCCTCTCTGCTAGGAGAGAGTGTACCACAGCCAGATGGTAAACTGTGGACAGAAATAAACCCTGTTCACGTGTAGCAAGAATATTTATATCCAATCCCATAATATCTCAGCAGGCATAATTATACCCAATTCTGTTGTGGGGATCAGGCATCAAAAACCACCCCAATATGCAGCAAAGATGAAGAAGATATAGTTATTAGGACAAGGGCCAATCAGCCATCACTGCAGGATGGCTGGGGTGGAAACAGGTAGGACTGTTTGGAGATTAAGATATCAGGGGGGTCGGTCTACCAATAGAGGCCAGAGGGGATGAGATGATTTCAAAAACTCACGTTCCTGTTTCAGTAGTACTCTTTCTGTTTATCACATTTTTAAACATTGTAAAATTGATGCCTATTCACAGCTCAGGCTTAGAAAACATAGAAGATATCCACAATCCCACAATATAAACCAACATTAACATTCCTCACGTCGTTAAAACATGTGCTGAAATAGTATTTTAAAGCTTCTGTTCCTAGTCATACAATGGAAGGCTAGATAGCAGTTAAAATGAATGAGAAAGAGGTTTGCGTGCAACAAATAACTGTTAAGTATAATTTTAAAAGGTAATTTGCAGAGATATTTCAATAGCATTTATTGGGGGGGGGCTAAAGCAATTATAAATATAAAATGGCTAGAAAATTAACAAAAAGAATTTTCCCTGGGGAAGAAAGAGGTGGAATTTTTTTTATTATTTCATTTAAAAACAAAAACAAAAAACCTAAAATGGGGATCTGGTAATCCTGCAATTCCAGCATCTAAGAAGTTGAGATTGAGGATTGCACTGAGTCTATCACACCCTCCTCTCCTGCAGCCTTGGTAACCTGTGGTCTGTGCCCTCAATCTGCAGTTTTTCCTTTCTCAGAATGCCCTGCAGTTGGAATCTAAATGAAGTTTCTTTCTTCCATTTTGTGTGTGTGTGTGTGTGTCTGTGTGTGTGTGTGTCTGTGTGTGTGTGTGTATGTGTGTCTGTGTGTGTGTGTCTATGTGCATGTGCATGGTGATGTTGGGAAACATTCACACACACACACACACACACACACACACACACACACACACACACAAGTTTTTTCTGTGTGTCCCTGGCTGTCCTGACATTAGCTCTGTAGACCAGCCTGACCTTGAACTCACAGAGATCCACCTGCTTCTGTCTCCCAAGTTCTGGGATTAAAGGCATACACTACCATTGCCTGGCTGGGAAACATCCTTAATTATGCTTCTGTTTTATCCACTGAGGCAGAGTCTCTCAGTCACACCCAGAGCTTGATGATATGACTAGACTAGCTTGGTCTGCAGATTGCCCTGTCTTTGCCCTCCTAGGCTGGAGTTACAAATGAGCAGCCACACCACCCTGCATTTGTATTCTAGGGTTTTGAACACCAGTGTTCACACTTGCAAGGCAAAGAGCTTTAAACAGCAGGCTGTTTCCTGAGCACCCAAAATAATGTTTTAAACACCAAACAACATATTTTATTTGTGGAAAACCCAAAAATCATACACTTTAAAGAGGACCAAGAACCCTGAGCCTCAAGGATCTGGGCAGTTTCTAAGAGATGCTTGAAATCCCAATAAGTACAAATGAAAATTAATTCCCCAAAAATAATAGAGCAAGAACAGCAACAACAAAAATCAGACAGAAAAATGCAGAAAAGCTTTCAGAACCCTGTGCTGTGGTTTAGATCCTAAATGTCCCCTGAAGGACCATGTGTTAAAGATTTGTTTTTAAGATGAAAATATGGGGAGGTGACAGATTCTTTCTAATTGGGGCCCAGAAGAAGGAAATTAGGTCGCTGGGGGTGTGTCCTCCAAAGGGACTGTGGAGCCCAGTCCTGTTTCTTTTGCTCCCTGATTCATGATGTGACTGGTTTTGTTCACGGTGCACTTTACCATGGTGTGTTGCTTATGACAAACACAGAGTGGATGCTCCAAACCTGTGAGCTTAAGTAAATCTTTCCTTTCATACATTAATCCTCTCTGATATTTGCTTGTAATGATTGAATCCTGACTAACATGCCCTGTACAAAGGTTCTAATTGCAAAACTCAGGGTTCTTTTGTTGCTGTTGATTTTTTGGGTTTTTGTTGTTGTTGTTAAGTGTTAACTGCTGAATATTCCCTTTGCTACCTAGCAGGAAAGAATGCAGAATCGTTTTTAAGAGATAAGATCTAGGCTAAGGATCTGGATAAATATTTCCCCTAAGGAAGACACATAAGTAGCTAAGAGATACTTGAAATTTTACTCAATAGCCCTAATCATATTGCATGACGCCATTCATAAAAACTGGCCAGAACAGAGAGGTCTGTAGCAACATAAAGTGGATTGTCTAGGGCAGAGTGGGGAAGGTGGGCTGAAAGAGGAGAGGCGAGCTAATGGGTCTATGGTGATGAAGTGCTGCAGGTGTATATCTGAGATTCTGCCTCCTCAAAGCCCAATCATAACAAGAGGCTTCGTTCTTCTCACAGTCAACCAGACCACCACCAACCAGGCTTTGAAGGACTTTACCTGTGTGATGGTGATGCCATCTCTTCAAGAGTGGTCTTCTCTAAGGCTTTTCATTGAAATACAAAAGTCTCAAGGGAAAAAAAAATCCATCATGTGGGATCTCTTTTCTTTTGCATTCAGTCCTATTTTTCCCCTTGGCACAATACAGGCAGTGGGCTTTCTCATGACAGAATCTGTGAGGAGTGATGGGTAAGCTAATAAATTGTTTTTAAATAAGAGACATAAAACCAATTATAATGAAAGCAACCATCAGAACTCATTATTTTGAGATAATCACTATTATTAAAACAATTGACCCTTTCCCCTCTCATAGTGTGCAATGCTTTATTTTCTTTATTTCCACTTCACAACATAGTACAAAGTCCACTTCATTTCAGATTGTTGTTGTTATTGGTGATGTTAATGGTGGTGTGGTGTGTGTTCTTTGCACGTATGTGTGTAGGAGCACATATAGACAGACGCCAGAGAAAGATGTCAAATGTCTTTGTTTATCACTCTTCTTTTTGTTGCTGTTTTTGTCTGTGTTGTTTTGGGAGTCAGGGTCCTTCACTGCACAAGGCGTGTGCTCAGTCATGTTCAGCTTTTGGCAATGCTGGATCATCTACACCAGGGTCACTTGCTTGCACAACAAGTGCTCATAACCACTGAGATGTCTCCCCAGCCTCCTTGCTTATTTCAACATCTGCAAGAATGTTTTGTGGTTTATAAAAATACATTTAATGGCTCATAGTAATGAATTGGTGATTGGTGATTTAACTAATATTTTACTGCAGAATAAGTATTCGTTCTGGCTTTGAGTCTCCTCTTAAACTAGAAAAGGCCCTTGAAGTCTCCAGGCAACTGAGAAGACAAGGCTTTAGGGGCCAGACTTCTGATCTGATCACCGTGACAACATGACTCACTTTCCTTCTGGGTTCCCCGCAGCCAAGGCTAAGGCTTATCACTTCTCATCTCAATGCCAAATACAGTCTAGCGCCCAGCAGGCACTTGATGAACATGGGCTGAACTGATCTGACATGCTCAAAACAAGTTACTTTGGGGAGTCTCTAGGGAAATTCCAGAACCTCTGTAGTGTAAGCATAGCTCTTTCAGGAGCAAAAAAGAGAACTAGTACTGGTAACATCCCTAAGCACCCACTCAAAAAGCCAGGGTACAGCTGTAATCCGAGCAGTAAATGTAAGGGTGGTACAGAAACAGGAGGATCCCTGGTACTCACCGGCCAGCCACCAGTGAGCTCCAGGATCAGGGAGAGACCTTGTTTCAAAAATAAAAAAGTAAGGTAGAGACAGAGGAACACACCTACCTACCCTTGACCTCTGGCCTCCACAAGCATGCTGGCACATGAACCCCTTATACACAAACACATGCACACAAGCAAAACAAAGAGAAAGAGATCCTTCAGGGAGGGGTCCTGCTGTGCAGAGCAGAGCCAAAAAGTGCCCAAAAGAGCTGGGATTAAGAAATGGGTGTCTTAAAGACGTTTCCTGTTACACTGATAAAATTTAAAGGAGACGAGGTTTAATAGGCTCACAATTTGAGGATGTGGAGGTGTTGGGTCACATTGCATTCAGATAGGAAGCAGCTAGTGATAAGTGCTAAGGCTCAGCTGGGGTCCCTCCTCCATTCAGACAGGGTCTCACTATGTAGCCTTGGCTAGCCAGAAACTCATTTATGTAGACCAGGTTGGCCTCAAACTTATATGTATCTGTCTCTTAAGTGCTAAGATTAAAGGTCTGCACTTGCACATTTGACTGTCTGTAGTAGGACTGTATCCTGTTCCATTGTAAATAATTGTTCCCCAGACTAGTTTAATAAAAATGCTGATTGGCTGAAGACAGACAGGAAGTATGGGTGGGGCTACCAGACTAAGAAAACTCTGGTAACATCTCAGAACAGATACAGACGCTGCAGAGATGCCAGGAAACAATGCAGAGGAAAGAAGCTGAAATGCAACTGAGAAAAGGTACCAATTAGCACGGCCGAACAGGATAAAAATAATGAGTTAGTTTAAGGATATAGAGTTAGCAAGCTATATGCCTAGGCCCTGGGTCGATCAGCATAAAATTAATAAAAGCCTGTGTGTGATTACTTGAGGCTAAGCGGGGCTGAGAGTGGGTCTGAACCCTGGGGCCAGGCCGGAAAGTCCAGGCCAGAAACCTAACACAACATCAGCCACTCTTTCTCTTTTTACATAAAATTTTAAACTATGTTTATTATTATTGTGTGTGTGTGTGTATGTACCATGCAAGCAGACAAGAGTCACAGTGTACATGTGAAAATGGGAGGAGAATATTTAGATGTGAATACTCTCCATCAACCACAGGTTTCAGACTTAGACAGGTGAAAGAAATGATTTTACCTGTGAACTGTCTCAGGCTTCCTCCCTGTAGTGAGCATTAATTCTCAATTTGACAGACTCTAGAATCACTTGGGAAGAGAGTCTCATTGAGAGATCATCTAGACCAGGTTGGCTTGTGGTTATGTCCTGCATGATTACCTTGATTACATTCACTGAGATGAGAAAATCCACCCACCATGGGTGATGTCATTCCCTAGCCAGGGGAATCTTGAGTTGTCTAGAAGTAGAGAAAAAAAAAAAAGCTGAATACAAATTACTTTCTTCTTCTGAGTATGGAGATTAGGTGACCAGTTCTCCAAAGCTCATGCAACCAAAACTTCCCTTCCATTCCAGATTGTCATCTAGAATTGTGGGCAAAAACAAACTATTTTTCAAGTTGCTTTTGTCAGAATACTTTTTTATTACATCAACATAGACACTCCTTTTTATGCAGTCCAGTTGCATAGCACAGGGAATGGTGCTACCTACTTTTAGGAGGCATCTTCTCATCCTAACTGATGAAATCAAGATAATTAATCACAGCCAAGTTCAGAGGCTTGTCTCCTGTGGGATTCTGGGTCCTATAAATCTGATAATCAATCTTAACCATCATAGGCGGAGCCAGAGGATAGTGGACATGTCTCTGAGAAAAGCCTGGGATAGGGAATTCAGAAACTGGTACTTTACATTACTGCTTTGGGGATCCACAGCCTAGAGTACAAGAAATGCTCTGGATACCTGGACAGTACATCCCTGAGCCTCCCCCACCACAGGGGGGTTAATTATACCCATTGAGGTCTTCCCATCTGGTACTGGACTTCTGGTTCAAATCCCAAACTTAGTTACCTTTCCCCTTCTCTTTGGAGGAACAGCTAAGCCATAATGGCTTAAACCTCTACAGGAGAAGACCAAAGCACTACCTCAAAAAGTCAATGCAAAGGTAAAATGAGATTATATTGCCAAGTACTAAGCAAAGTACCTATCCGTTAGCGAGTACTCAGAAAATGTTAGCAATAATGATGATTAAAAAAAAAAAAAAAAAGACATCTTACTTTTTTCAGATGCAAGATGCCCAGTCACTAAAGTTGTAAGCTAGACAGTCTGAGAAAGCATGATTCTGACACAAGTGCAGTTTTACCTAAAGGTTCTGAGCATTTCATAATGCCTGGCATGACCTGATCCAAATGGGTGGAGTACTGTACAAGCAAGGAATAGAAACAGCCCATTAGATAACTCAAAAGGCATTTGGGCAGCTTCAGTGATTTTTTACAGCTACCTGCCACTGTGTTCTTTCTGTATTTGAGTTTGCTTTTCTGTGTAACCACTGCTAGTTCCTGTCTTTCTTTGGCCCAGTAGCTGAGCCAAGATTTGCTGGTGAATCTTCAAATGACTATGTAGCCTTTGAGGCTCTTCTCCCTGCCCAGTGAGGAGATTTCACTCTCCCAATATCTCTAAACATCGTCACCCAACCCAGGAAACACCCCAGATCTCTCCCTTTTCCAGCAAACTTTGTTGGTTCTATCTTCAAAACAGACTTTAGAGATTGGAGAGATGACCCAACAGTTATGAGTCTGTTGCTCATGTAGAGGACTGGGTTCAGTTCCCAGTACCCACATGGTGGTTTACAACCATCCATAACTTCAGTTCTACAGGATCCAACACTTTCTTCTGACCTACATGGGTACCAGGCACTCATGTGGTATATATACATACATGCACACAAATCATCCATATGCATAAAATAAATCTAAATTTTTTTTTTTTTAGTTTAGGTCCCTCTTTCTGCTCTCACCATTGGCATCTCCCTAAAGAAAGCCTCCCTCATCACTCATCTAAGGCACTAGCCTACACACATCTACATGTAGGTTGTTCTTCCCCAGGGACCAGAGTGCATTTTATAAATGTAAATCAGGCCATGCCCCCTTGTTGTCATGGGCTGAGTTTCAAGATACAGACTCTATTGGAAAGATTCATGGGCCACTGTTTTACTTAGAAAATATCTCAGGAAATAGACATAAAGATCTGGGAGGAGACTGCCTGGGAAAGGGGAGACAGCCTGGGGGTGGGGAGACAGCCTGGGGGAGGGGAGACAGCCTCGGGGAGGGGAGACAGCAGGCAGGGAAGAAGCCTGGAAGCCTAAGTTTCCAGCAGATCCCTAGCCTGGGTCAGATTCCTTTGGGAAGCTGGAAGTTGTAAATTATATCCAGAACCTTGTTTCTCCCAGCCCCCAAACCAAGGGTAGGCTCCCATGTTCTCATTGAACTAGCAAAGTCATGGCCTAAGGAGGCTTTGGGGAACTTCTCATTGCTGACAGGCAGATAGCTCTGGGCACTCAGGGCAGTCATTGAAACAAAGTTGTAGGTGCTGAAAACTACAAACACAGAGATTCCAGGGACTGATATACCAGAAATACAAAAGGAGCCCAGAAGAACCATGGCAAAACATTCTAGACTTTTCCCTTGTGTCCTACCTCAGGCCCTTGTCCACTTCCTTGAAGCTATATATTCTGGCTTCTAAGTAACTAATGTAATAGTCTGTCTCTGTTTGTGTTTCATCCCCTTCCCCAACAGACACACTAAAATTAAATATCTGTCTTTATAATTTTGGTATGAATTCTCCACATAAGTAATGAGAATGAATAAGTCAGTGATGGCATCTTGATCATACACCTTCAGTACCTCCCCAGATGGATGGCTGGGAAGAAAGGACTGAGGCCAGGCAGTAAGGCTGGGGATAAAGGAGCATCCTGTCCTGAGAGACTGTCATGGTACACATAACCCTCACAAATTAATTTTTGAATGGAGACATTGCAGTGTAGCTCAAGTGGACCCGTGGGTATAGTAACAGCAAAGCCTGGCTTTAGTTCTTGTAATTTACAGAAGCAACACTGGATTGTTCAGAAGCATTTCCACTAAAGCTGAAATAGCTGAAACTCCATCTACCTTTCTAGTAGAAGCTTTTCTGGAGATGGATTGATACTCTGTGTCCATTCCAATCTGCTGTGTGAAATCTGGTTCCTGTTCTACTGTGGGTAAATTAGAACTAGTCCCCACCCCCACCCGCTTGAAAAAAATCTAGAAAGGAAACCAAATTATTCTCAACAGGAACAAAACCTGATCACAGGACTATATTTAAAGGGGCTTTTAAAGAATCCAGTCCTGGATTGGAGAGATGGATCAGTGGTTAAAATCTAGTGCTGCTCTTGCAGAGGACCCGGGTTTGATTCCCAGCACCCACATGATGGTGCACACCCATCCATAATTTCAGTTCCAGAGGATCCAGAGCTCTCTTCTGACTTGTGTGGACACCAGGTACACTTGTGGTGAACAAACATATTTGGGTGCAGGAAAAACATTCATACCCATAAAATAAAACAAATAAATCTAAAAAAGTTTAAATATAAAGATTTTAATTTTGCATGTGGAAACCTTGGCATCCAAGGTGCGCTGTTCATTCTATATTGACAGCCTGTCAAAAGGCTGAGGCGGGAGCGAGGGCCTGCTCCTGCCGTTCTGACAGGAATCACTGCTGAAGAAGACCCTGCTGGTCGAACATTGATAGAGAGCACATCACACTGGGAGGACTCCAGCAAGACTGGGAAGATTCCAGAGCAAGCACTGAACACAGTCATTTCCCAACAAACCAACCTGGGCCTGATCCAAAGGTGACGAAGGGAAAGACTCTAAGATCAAGTTTCTGTATTCCTTGACCTTTTGCTACTGTAACAAACACCCAAGACAATAAACTTTAGAGAGACAAAAAGGTCATTTCAGCTCAGTTTAGGAGGTTTATGTCCTTGTTGCACAGGTAGATTCTCAAAAGCCTCTGGTGAGAGGGAAGCATTATCAGAGTACACAGAATAGCAATCCCATTCACCTCATGGTGGGAATAAAAGGGGGAAAGGATGACAGGAGAGCTGTATGATTCCCACTGATAGACGCATCGAAAAAACACAAAACAGTCTTTCATTAGGCCTCCTTCCCCTCTGGAAGTTTTTCCAGCCTCCAATAGTGCCAAGCAAGGGAGCAAAGCTTTCAAATACAGACTTTAAGGAGGCAGACCAGATACACCTCTGTCTGCTGATTGCTTGTCCACCTCTATTATATGCTTGTTCTTGTTTTTGTGGTGATCACAACTAATGGATAACTGGTCAACCTGCCCCATGCAAGCTAGAGATGACTACTCATTTCTTCCTTCCTCAGTCACACTCTTAACTGAAGAGAGGAAAACACAGGTTCTGCAACCTGTCATAAATAGAAAATTCAGACTCACTAGCAATGTGTGAGACAGCTTTGGAATAGCCTCAGAAGGTGGCGAGGAAGCAAATCTACAAGACATTGAAGGAACTGGCACCGCTCGGCTTTAAAACCAGAAGGTGACAGTCTATTATAGTGACTGTTTCCAGCACCGAAAACAAGATCATCTATACTTTCCAAAACTCCTGTGTGCTGCTCAACCAGGGGTGCTGTTCTGAAAAAGCAGTGAACTTGGCCTCAGGAGAGTGAGGCTCTCCACTTTCATCTTTGCTAGTGCATGACCTTGGCAATCTTCTGTAGGGCTCAGCTTCCACCTCTGTAAAATTTAAGAGTTGGGTCTTTGCAAAACTCTTCATCAGTACTTTCTTTAAGGGTCCATAAAAGACTAAATGTTTTGACTATTCACAGTTAATGTTTATCTGTAGCAGGCTTTTTCTTTAGGGCCAACAACCAGCTCCCAAATCATGACATGAGACGTATTAGTTATGAATGTGCTGCCTAGCTTAGGTTCTTTTCTGGTTAGCTTTAAAAAAAATTAATCTGTTTCTCTATCTACCTTTAGCCTCTGGGCTTTTTACCTTTCATTCTGTATGTCCTTCTCTGTGTCTTCTGGTTGGCTACAGGATTCCCTCTCTGTCTCCCTTGTTCCTCCTCCTCCTTCTCCTCCTCCTCTTTCTCCTCTTTCTTCTCCTTCTCTTGAGCCTAGATTTCTCTTCCTATTTATTCTGCCTCTCAGCCTCACCTATCCATCTCTTGCATAGTTATTGGCTGTTCAGTTTTTTATTAGACTATTCAGGTGCCTTAGGTAGGCAAGGTAAAACAGCAACACATCTTTTTATCATTAAATAAATGCAGCATAAACATATGTAACACATTTTTACATAGTTAAGTATCCCATGATAATTGTTATTTTATGTGCATGAGTATTTTGCCTCCATGTATGTCTGTATACCACATGCATGCTTGATGCCCATGGAGGCCAGAAGAAGGCATCAGGTCCCCTGGAACTGGAGTTACAGATGATTATAAGAAACCATGTGGGTGCTGGAAATCAAACCTGGGTCCTCTGGGGAAAGCAATCAGTGCTCTTATCTTCAGAGCCATCTCTCCAATCTTGAAAATAGTATACTTTTAAATCACCACAAACCAAAGCCATCTATCCAGTGATCCACTGGATATGGAATGCAAGAGGAAACAAATCTAATGAAGTAAATTCAGTTAGTATGAGAAGCAAGGCTGGCATGGTGGTACATACCTTACCCCCAGCACTCAGAAGTACGAGGTGAGAGGATTTCATGTTCAAGGCCAGCCTAGATTGCATAGTGAAACTCTATCACAAGAATTTTCTTTTCTTATTTTTAGTTAGGAAGCAGACTGAAGTCACTCTTGATCAGGTATGGTGTTCTGGTTCCTGCATCATCTCAGACTCCTTAATCCCCAGCAAGTACCTCCTTAGCTCATAGGGTTAATGATGTACTTTCTGGGGTTCAAACACACAGATCTAGAAAGATTATATAATGGACTTTCCTATACCCCTCACCCAACCTAAAGAATCTTCCCTACAAGCCACCATAGCTTTTCCACTAACTGACTTAAAACCTCCCTGCAAATTATTTTGAGACAAGTTCTAGAAATCCTATAATTTCACCTACAGATATGTCAATGTGTCCTCGTTGTGTTATTGATGTTGCCTGGTTAGTTTTTGACACAGAGTTATGCTTTATAGCTCAAATTGGTCTTGAGCTCATAATCCTATTGCCTCAATCTCTCAAATACTAGCATTATAAGAATGTGCCACTATGCCCAGCTTCAAGGTATCATCTTAAAAGATAAGTACTTGGTATACACTATACAATCACAATATCATTACCACATCTAAACTTTTTTGATGAACTCTTAGCTCAGTGTCAACTTGTGTTCAAATTTCCCTGATTCTCCATAAAGAGGTTTTTAAAATTATTTGCTTAAATTAAGGTCTAAGTTTCACTACTGTGTGATATGTTGGCTGATTTGATTAACCTAGAGCTCTACTTTATTTTGATTAATCTAGAACCCTTCTCTACTCTTGACTATTTTTGATTTACTTATTGAAGACACAGAATCACTTGTATTCTCTAAAAATTGATTGTGAGGTCAAAAGTTGGATGAAATCCAGGTTCAAATTTTCAGCAAGAATGCCTCATAGGTAGATTTCTGTATTTCTACAAAAATGTTGAAAACTATTGATCATCACTGTCTAGATACATTATTTTATTAAGAGCAGCAAAATTTCTTAGGTAGAATAAATAAGGAAAAGGAACTCCTTGTTAAATTCCCTGCTTATCTTACACACAGCCAGGAAAGGAAGGGCAAAAATAACTGTTGCTTCTTTTTCTGTATTTACCTTTTTTTTTTTTTAAAACTTTATTTATTTGCCTTGGTGTTTGCCTAGAACTGGAACTACAGACAGTTGTTAGCTGCCATGTGGGTGCTGGGAATCGAACCCGGGTCCTCTGGAAGAGCAAACGGTGCTCTTAACCGCTGAGCCATCTCTCCAGCCCCCCTGTATTTACCTTTTTAAATTAATGGATCGAGAGCTGGGGATGCAGCTCATTTGGTAGACTTTTGTCTGAGTTTGATCCCTAGCACCACATAATCCAGAAGTGGAGACAGAAGAATCAGAAATTCAAAGTTATCTTTGGCTACACAGTTCAAGGTCAGCCTAGGCTACATGAGACCCTGTCTCAGAGAGGAAAAAAAGGTAGACTGACTCTTTACCATCTTTCAAAGCATGAGAGATGAGATGGAAGTGCTCTTTAGGTTACGCCTGTGAGGAACTCATGTCCTCGAGGCTGTTATGAGTTTCATGGGATGAACTACCATGGAGACAACAACTCAGCCAGACTCAGGAAACTAAACAACATGGCAAAATTGTCTATGAATACAACATCCCATATGATCTCTTTCTCCTTGTCACACTCATGTCCCTTAGTCATGGAAACAGAAACATCAACTCAGCAAACTGCAGGCCCCAGGCCCAGATTTCTGGCTATCTGCATGGGAATCACCAATGAACAAATATCCCTTTCCATGTGCAAGTGGTCTTTCTCTTCTTCTGATACTGTGTCTTTTTTTAGAAAATTCCTTCTATATCACTTCAATCATTTGAATCTGATGGGGACTTCCAAAAGGTGATGTCAAAATTTAACAAATGGGAAATGACCAATCAGAAGAGACCCAGCTGCAGTGAGAGGGTGGGCTGCTAGAAGCCCTAGTGGTCAACTCTCTAGTTGTTGGTCTTGGAGATGTCCCAGTGTGGGCCAGAATGTGGGTAAGGAACTCAGGAGGCTCGGGTGAACAGATATATTGGTATGCAGATATTTCATTTAATGAGCTTTTAATTTCAGATATTACATTTTTGATGCTTATTTGATTCTATTTTCTAGATTACAATTGTCTATTCAGATGCTCTTTTACTCTAATGTGTTTCCTTTATTGTTGTTACTGTATTAAAAACAATCTTTGTCTGCTAACACAAATATTAGACCATTTGTGGGTCTGCTTCCTTTTCTTGATTATTAGCTAATGTTCCTGCTTTTTCACTAACTCTGATTATAGAAGAGACCAGAGACAGCAGGAACCGATTGGTGCTCCTTTTCTTCTGCCAGCAGATGTGATAAAGGGCTGATCGTGTCAGTCTGGTTATACAGGCGGCAATTGGGTTGGACCAATTTTTCTGTTCTCTTGATTCCAATACATCTCTGAGTCATGGTGGTTTGATGAAGTCCACTTAGGCTTTGGACTGACAGCCTGGCAAGGCTCTTCTCATTCCTGAAAGCCTGTGGAAGATTCAATTCTGTTCTTAGGAGCTTGAGCTAAGCTATTTGGTGGCTTCCTCCCAAGTGTGGAGCACCTTCACCCGTGTTTAATGCAGGCCTTCTCCTTCCTAATTAGGCCTCTGTTTCTCGAATACTGTAAGCCCATGGGACATATACCTACTCTTAGAGTCCAGCCTGTGCTGTCCCATTAGACTCACCAAGGTAAATGCTCCATGGGGTGAACTGTCCTTGTGTTCAGAGCGCCCATGGAGTCTACTGTTCTGCCCGATCACACAAAGCATCAAATTCTACTATGTTCTCTTTGTCCAAGTAACAACCTCACACTGGGAATATTCTGTAGCCTCAACTGGCACCTGATTTTGAAAGAAACAAAACAAAACACTGAGGGAAGAATTGTGAGATATGACCAGTTCGGGGCTCATTTCTCTCAGAACTTTATTTAGTCCACTGGACCTCATCACTGTCAGAGCTCTGTGTCCTTAAAAATATGATTTTTATTCTTATACCATACCTATAAAAATATGATTTTTTACTTTTATACCATGCTGAGATTTTACTAGAAATTTTACCAATTTATACTTCCTATGCAGATGAGGACACTTCACACAGTTATTTTAATATTTAACCATGGTAGGGTCCTACAAATGTGACTGAGTCAGCTCAAATCATACCATGACTTCTCATACCCCACTGCAGTGAGGACCAATGACCCCAAAAGACAAGTCAGGAACTTTGTAAAATTGAAATGGGGAGAGAAGAAGAGAAAGAACCTTCTTATTTGTGCAGTGGCTAGGGAGTGTTACAAAGTTGTGAGAAAAGTCTGGAAAAAAAGCCAAGGGCTAGAGAAAGAAACGAGGCCCTCCCTCTGGAGAGGAGCACAGTTATATCCAGGTGCGGGGAGGTTGGAGCCCTCCTTGATTCTCCTCACTGTTTTCCTGTGGTTTGCTCACTTGAGCTACACATTTCCCTTTTGTTCCTGAGCTGGACCATCTCAGTCCATCTCTATCGATGGTTCTCTCCCCTCCCCCATTCATAGCCTTTTTTTCTTAAGCCATGTGGAGGTGGTTTATGTTACCTGTAACTTAGAGTCTTAACTAAGACTGCTGCTACAGTGACAGACATGTCTAGAGAGGCCTGCAGAAGGGTACCTCTCTTACCACAGAGGAAAAGAGAGCTTGGATGGAGATGGATGGACGGAGGCCCTGGCTTTATTAGATAATGAGTCCTTGAAGAAGAAGAAATTGGAGCTTCTGGATTTGGGTCACACAATCCCATGTGGGAGGAGCTTCAGATGTGTCTAAGATGTCATCTGAACGTCTGCCTGAGCCAGGCTGTTTCCAACTTTAACAAACCAGGAAAGAGAGTCCCCCAAGGATGGAAGGGAAACACAGACTCCTGTGTTTGCGCATTTCACCTACGCTCAGGTCTCCTGACTTGCAGATGTCTTTGAGTTTACAGCAGAGAGTAAACAGCAGAGCTACTTGGACATCACACACCACTTTGCCAGTTTCCGTTCTCCTCAATTATTTACCGTCTAATTGTCTACAGTGAAACAGGATCCACAGACAGACAGAATCCAAGATGCAGCCTCTTGAGTGAGCCGGAGAGGAAAAGCTGGAGTGAAGCAGTTTGTGCTGGATGGTTTTATGTCAATTTGACATAAGCTGCAGTCATATGACAGGCAGGAACCTCCACTGAGAAAACGACTCTGTAAGATCTGGTTGTAGGCAAGCCTTGTGGGCATTTTCCTAATTAATGATTGAAGTGGGAGGGCCCAGCCTATTGTGGGTGAGGCCATCCTGGGCTAGTGGTCCTGGGTTCTACAAGAAAGCAGGCTGAGCAAGCCATGAGGAGCAAGTCAGTAAGCAGCACCCCTCCATGCCCTCTGCATCAGCCTCTGCCTCCAGATTCCTGCCCTGCTTGAGTTCCTATTGTGACTTTCCTCAGGAATAAACTACAGTTTGGAAGTGTGGAAGCCAAATAAGCTTCTTCCCAAGTTGCTTTTGGTCATGGTGTTTCATCACAGCAATGATAGCCCTTAGATATAGTTGAAGCAGAAGCAGGCCACCCACTCCGGCATCCAAAGGCCTTCAGAGGCTTATGAGTGCTGGACAGAACCAGCATAGGGCAGAGACAGAGCCTGGAGTGTAAGGAACCTCAGAACTCCCATCCAGTCTCTGAGGTCTAGCACTTTTCAGTACTGCTTTGGGCCACAGTCTGGATTTGGTCCTCAACTGCCTGTGTCCCCAGATGCCCCTAAGCATCTGCTTTCTTCACCTTTTAAAGACAGAGCACAAAAGGGATGGGATAGAAAATAAGTCTCTCTTTAGACTGAAAAAAAGACTGCTATGACTAATATTATTTTGTCAACCATAGGAAAAATATTAGCTATGAAAACAAAATATCTTAAAGTAGAAAACTTAAAAAAATAATGATACAAATAAATTCACTGTACTCTCATTGCTATGACAAAATGACAGAGGAAGCAACCTAAGGACAGAGGGTTTGCTGTGGCTCACAGTTGGAGGACACAGTCCATCCTGGTGGGGAAGCAGTGGTGGCAGGAGCGGGAGGCAGCTGGTCATGTCAGGAAGCAGAGAGTGACAGCTCACTTTTCCCTTCTTACTCAGTTCACAGCACTAACCCATGGAAACTCCCTGTCGCACATACCCAGAGCTTTGTCTCCTAGATGAGTATAGTTCCTATCAATACTTGATTTTATCCATCAGGTGCTCAATAGGATTTTCTCAGGAACATTTTGATGTATTTTCTTTCAGATTTTCTAGACAACTACATATAATTACAATTGAGAAATACTATATTTTAACTTTTATTTGTGTGGGGAGGCGGGGCTCAAGCTACCTCGTTAATGAAGTCAGAGGATAATGTGTGGAAATGAGTTCTCTCTGGTTCTGTGGATCAAACTCAGATGGCCAGGCTTGGTTGACTGGCTAGTGTCTTTACCTGTTGAGTCATCTTGCTGACCTGAGAAGTATTATTTATAGCCTAGTTTTCCCATTGATATTTTATAATAAGCTTCTTCCCAGAGCCAATAAATACTTATTCTACTGTGCTTTCTGTTGCTGTAATAAAACACCATGACCAAAGCCAACTTAGGAAGAAAAGGATTTATTCCATCTTATAACTCTCAGATCACAATCCATCACTGAGGAAGTCAAGGCAGGAACTGAGCCAGCTGCTGCCGGTTCCCACATCAGTCACCAATCAAGAAAAGGTCCCCACAGATTAGTCTGATGGAGATAATTCCTTAACTGTGGTTCCCTTTCCCAAGTACTCTAGCTTGTGTCCAGTTGACCAAAGCTAAGCAGCATGATATTCTTCAAAAACAAGATTTTGTTAGTGATTGATTGTTGGAGTATAAGGAGGTCTGAGATTATAACTCAGTGGGTTCATTCGGATTCGCTGTAAACTGCAGCTGGGGAGTGAGAAAGGACATGGTAACAATCCAGTCACAGACTGATAGGGAGAATCAAAACCAAATCTGAAAACAGCTCTTCCTGCCAGATCAACCTCAAGCAATACAATGACCCCCCCCCCACAATAACCCTTGGAAAGGAAGGGAGGAAAAGGGAATTGAGCAGCTAAGGTCTGGGGGGGGTGAGAGCCCACATGAGTGCCATGCGTGACCCTAGTCATTGCATCTAATCCATCATGTGAATGGGCCTAAGAACTATGAGCCATTTGCCATCTTTCTCTACATATTTCTTTCCAATCCCTTTTCTAAGCATAGGACCCCCCTCCCAACATTCACATAACTGAAATCTACAGTATGAAAATCTAGCGTTTTTTCATTTTTGTAAAATTCAATCTTTGGACTTGACTTGGGTAAGTTTAGGGTCAAGGAAAGAAAAAGTGTGTTAACAGAAAAAGAGGAGCCATCATTTGCTACTTAGGGTCCTATCTGCATCAGCAGGTGCAACTTGAAGATTGCAAAGAAACTAGTCCATGGCTTCCAAAATGAATTTTTTTTCCAGTCTCCAGGAAAGCTTTATTTGTAGTAACACAAACAACATCTCATGCAATAGTAAACTACGAAATATTACACACACATGATAATGCAGTAAACTATGGAATATTACACACACATGATAATGGTGGCATCTTATCATTTACAACAGAGATGAATTTGATAACATAGTGCTAGCACATTCCAATCTCCTCCATGGTAACTAACCACCAAGTGTGAAAGTGGTCTGCAAGTTTCAGCTGCTACCAAGCTTCAAATATAAATATATTAACAGTGGGAGAAGCCAATAGATCTTGCTCTTGACATCTTGAAGTCTGTTAGAGTCCTGCAAGACAGGATAGGCTTCAGAAAGAAAACGTTTTTTCTTGATCATTGATTTTGAACAGTATGAGGAATTTTTAAATTATATTTAGAAGCCCAAGATGAGGCAAATTAAAGACACATTTTAGTAATTAAGACTGCAGGTTTTCTTTCTTTTTTCCTAAGTTTTATTATTATTTTTTATTATGAATAAAGTCACATTTTCTGTGTATATCCTTATTCAAGGTCCCTTCCCCCTAGCACCCCATCAGGTCAGTCTCTCTTCTCCACATCTCCTCATCTCCTCCCCAGTATGGGCAGGAGGTCCCAAGGTCCCAATGTCCCAATTTTAGGGTAGAAAATGAAGAAAGAGGCAGACACACCCACAGGTTGGAGAAGAATGTCACCCCCTTCATCCTCAGGCATCTAGGGGGAGGGGATAGGGGTAAGTAAAGGCATGCTGCAGAAAGTCAGCGAAACATCCACACCTGCTTATTATATCAAGTGTCTAGAGACTCCGTAAATAATTAAGATGAAGTTGGCTCCCTCCCAGGGCAGGTGTGGAAGAGTTTCCAGACACACAGCTCCTCTTGCAAGGCTGGAGCAGAAATGAGGATCTGATTACTTAAAAGAGGGTCCAGTTAGTAGCTATGGCGACCTCTTTCAGCCTTAGGACTTGTCTGGAAGCTAAGGCACAAGAAACTTCTGGGGAAATTCTTTTTTTTTTTTTTTTTTTTTAAAAAACTTTTTTTTTTTTATTTGTTTATTTAATTATTTGCCTTGGTGTTTTCCTGGAACTGGAACTACAGACAGTTGTGAGCTGCCATGTGGGTGCTGGGAATCGAACCCTGGTCTTCTGGAAGAAGCAGACGGTGCTCCTAACCGCTGAGCCATCTCTCCAGCCCCGGGGAAATTCTTTAATGGCAGCTCAGTGGACCCCAAGAGTTCTGAAGTCCACCATCCCTTGCTTCAATCCAGCTTCCACTGTCTTTCCCCATGTGGCTTTGAGATGCAAACCTAACCTTCCCAGCCCTCAGTTTCTATATTTATAAAACAAAGATAGCAACTTTCTCAGGTCATTGCAGTGTCATATATAAGGATCCTACTAAAACATCTGAAACATAGTAGCCATGTCCAAAGAATGGCATTACCTTATTTCTTAGAAAAGGATGCTTAGAGGTTAAGATCAATGTCCAGGGCTAAAAGAAATCTTTTCTTTAGAAGTATACATTGTAACATTAAGCCAGAGTACCTTGTGTTGAACATGATGTTGCGTGGTATTCTAAGAGTTCAGAAATGTTACATGCTTTCCCTTGATCAAAAAGAAAGCAAGGATAAAAAAATAAATCCCATGTCCTTATTGTGTAGGTGAGTTAGCCTTCCTTGGATGCAATTAAGTGATTTCTAGATGAGTAGAACAGAAACAGGTGAGAGCAGACTTGCCCAAGTTGATGAGATTAGACTGCCCTCTAGCGTTAGGGAAGTTGTCGGGGGAGCAGATGGCTCAGAGGGAGTCAGCTTTTCCTTTGAGATTAGGAACAACCTCTTTCCCACAGGAAGTCCTATCTCTACCCTTATAGTGCCAGGGATACAGGTGTATATGGATACATCCAGGTACTAAAGGTAATTCTGGTGGTCCCAACTCAGACCTACATGTTTTCACAGCAAATATTCTTACCTACTGACCCATAAAAGTCCTTTATAAAACCCAAGGCCTCCAAGACCATTACCACCCCCCTCAACAACACCCCCCCCAGCTGTTTAGATGGCCATACCAACTGGAGATCAGGTGGCTGGACCAACAGGAATTTATTCTAATAGTCTGGAGCTTGGGAAGTGCAAGGTCCAGGATTCAACTCTTGGTGAGCACTTGTTTTCTTGACTCGCAAAAGACGGTCTTGTTTCCTGCTGGTCCTGGTTTAGCTGGTCCTTCTGTATTTTAATAATCTTTGGGAAAGTTTGAAAGTATCTGAGATCTGAGGCTCATAAATTCAGTGATGACTAAAGGTGTGTGTGTGTGTGTGTGTGTGTGTGTGTGTGTGTGTGTGTGTGTGTGTGTGGAGTGTCAAAGTTGTTGTACTTCGCTTTCAAATGTCCCCCAACTCCCCACAATACCTGGGCAGCAGTGGACACCACATAGGGAAAATTGCACATACGCAATTTAGTGATTGAAAAGACATTCCCAAACTTAAATGGGAAAATTCTTGGCATGTGTGACAGATTTGTTGAATCAGTGATCTGTTTTAATAAGCTCTGAAGACTATTTTTAAGACCCCAGAATTTGAGGAGCCCTAATTTCCAGAGAAATAAGACCAAAGTCCTAACCAAATTATGTCTGGATTATTCCTCTGGATTTCTTCAGGTATAGAAATGAATACAACTGTTTTATATATATACTGGTTTGAGTTGTACTTCCTGTTACTTGGTCATGGAAAGACTTCCAGGTGCAAGAGGACTTCTTCCCCATAGAGCACAAAATCTTACCCCCAACTCAAACAATATCTGTCCCAGTTAGGGTGGCTATCTCTGTGATGAAACACCATGGCCAAAGCAAGCTGGGGAGGAAAGGGTTTATTTAGCTTACACTTCCACATTTCAGTTCAGCACTGAAGGAAGTCAGGGCAGGAACTCAAAAAGGGACAGAACCTGGAGACGGGAGCTGATGCAGAAGCCATGGAGGGGTGCTGCTTACTGGCTTGCTTCCCATAGCTTGCCTAGCCTGCTTTCTTTTAGAACCCAAGACCACCAACCTAGGGGCACTATCACCCACAACTGGCTGGGCTCTTCCCATCAATCACTAATTAAAAAATGCTCTACAGGCTTGCCTACAGCCCACTCTTATGGAGGTTCCTTTCTCTCTGATGACTCTTTTTTGTTGCAAATTGACATAAAATTATCCAGCACACAAACTTAAGGGCATCAGAGTAGTAATGAAACAAATGACATCTCATAATTATAAAAAAGGGATATGATTAATAGAAAGTCTGAGCCAGTTAAAATTTACAGATGATTAGAAGTATATAGAAACTTTGGGTTTGCTCAGGGATGCAAATTATGAATTTATTTTATTTTTATTTCTTTGCGGGGGGGGGAGGAGATTTGCACACACATCTATGAAAGTTAGAGGGTATTTGGTAGGAACCAGTTCTTTCCTTCCATTGTGGGTTATGGGGACTTAACTCAGGTTGCCAGGCCTGTGTGACAAGCATGTGTACACTGAGTTGCCCCTCTCTGCATTTCTTCTACACTACCCAATGGTCTCATGTGGATCTAGAGACTTTCTCATTTTGTTCTTACCCTCTCCCATTCAGCCATCTCAGGATCACCTTCCCTCTTTTATTTAGGCAACAGGCAACATTATCCTGAACACTTACTCTCCAGTCCAAAATAAAATCTCTGTTGTTCCTGCCCTTCTACAGCTGCCCACACTGCCCAGGTGCTTAGAAGTCTGCTCAGACCCTGGGCTCTGCACCTCACTGGATGTGAGGACAAGTCTGGCTTTCTGGGGAGCAGATGTAGTAAGAATAGGAAAGTCTGACTCTTAAGTATAGCCGCATCTGTAACAAGAATCTTCTGGAATCTGTGATCAGCCGGAGCTCACGAGGAATCACAGCAAGTGGCTGTCTCTCCCTCCTCACAATTCTCTACCTTATCTCCTATGCAGCGGGCATAACAATAGTCCCAAGAAGAAAGAAGCCAAGCATCTTGCCCAGGCCACTCAGTTTCCAAGTGACAGAGCAGAGACTTCAATCCAGGTATATCATCAAGTCTTCTAATATGAAAGAAGTAAGAAGTCAACTCAAACTAGATTTTTTTAAATTAAGCATAATTTCTTTATTAATTTTTTGGAAATTTCACATCATGCACCCTAATTCTCACCTCCTGGTCTCCCCATGTCCTCCCCTCACTCCTGCAGTGCCCCCTAAAAGGAAATTTTAAAATCTCAAACCAAAACAATGCAAGCAAGCAAAGAAACAAATAAAAACAAGAACAGAACCAACCAAACAAAAAACCCCACCCTCTTCGCCTCTCCTTTTCTCCAACCTCTCCAACACCCTTCATTTGTCCTGGTGGCATTGCGAGGTGTGTCACAGAGTATACCCTTTGTCCAATCAGCTTTCCTAGCAAATATTCACTGCAATGAGTCAATTGTCTGGCTCAAAGCTTCTGGCAAATTGTCACTGGATCCTCACCGGAACCCCTCTGGAATATCCCTCGGCTGCCCTGAGTCATGGAGAGCCACAGGACCAGTCCCTTCACAGAGCTCTAACTAGTTTAAGCATAAATAATGAATTACAGAGTTGAGTCTGGGAGTGCACTGCATATTCAGGTGGAGGGAGCGGGCTATTACACAGCCGCTGGCTCACTTTTGTCGGATGACTTTTACACATACTCTCCTACACAGTAGGCAGACTGGATGCAATAAGCTTTAATCTCCTTGAAACAGACTTTATGGCCCCAGGAGACCAGAGCTTGCTTTTCCTAATGACTGCACAAAAATTCCACCAACATGCTATTTGGTCAAACTTGAACCACATGCCCAGCAGACTGCTTGGATTAATGAGCCTGAATCATGTGAGCACTAATTGTAGAACAGGGGAAGCATGTCCCACTTTGAAGCACACCAGTTGACAGGCTTGGGGCAAGACCAGAGACAGGTTCATAAAATAAGGGAAGAAGGATGGACATACCTCTCTCCATGTGGTCCTTGTTGCCTAATAAAACAATCTGTTTATGTTGGTATGTCCATCCCATACTGTTGCCATGGGATGTAATCACAGAAAATCTACAACCAAACAGGACTGTCATTTGAATAAGATCATGAACTTACATATGCCAGTGGGATTTTTTTCTTTTGCCCCAAGTGGGAACTGGAAGGCTCAGGGTTAGTTGGTTTCATGGCATGTGTGGTTAGGAGTTGGTAGTAGAGGGCAGGACCTCAGGAGCAGCTTGAGAATAAGAAGTCCATTCCCATAGGACAATCCAGTGAACACTGGGCCACCCAAGTATGGCCACTCTCAAGACGATGGCTGCCTCCTAGGCCCCTTTATGTTTCTTCACTTTGGATGGAGGAGAGGGTACTAGTGGCCCAGTCTCTATGGAAATTGACATGTTTAGGGGAAATGACCTTGTTGAGTTTTACCTGCCCTTTCTAGGTTATACCCCATCGCTGTCCCATGCTGTAAAAATGAAGTTTCCAGGAGAGATGATTATCAACTTCACTGCTAGGACATATTTTCTTAAAATCTATAACCTGCCCTAAATCAGCAGCCATTGCTCTCCAGATCTGCTGGTTTCATCCTCACCTCAGACCTTGCTTACACCAACCTGCTACCTGCAAGCCCTGCCACTGGCCACTCCCACAACACATCCTTCCCGGAACCCAAATCCCCAGTGGCTCAGCTCCTTTGGGCTGCTGTTTCAGACTCCTGGGGCATGTTGTCTGGTGGGAGCTGGTTGTCTTTTCAGCTCGACTTTGCTTATTGCCTTTTCAGGCAAGCTATGTTAGAACTCCCCCTTCATGGGGCAGGGCAGGGCAAGCTGGGTGACTTGCCAGACCATGTAAGGGTCTGGATGAGAGGTAGAGCCTGGAGCCAGCCTGGGAATATGAGCCACACGACTGTGATTCTTATGCCCATTAAACTACTCCAAGGGTCAGAAGCAGCATGTCAGTAAATTCTTTCGGAGGCTCCCAAGAAACAGAAGTCTTTGAAATGCAGACTGTAGAATACCAGAGACTAAGAGCATGGTTGGAAAGGAGTGAGGGATTAGAACTGTTTGGAGACACTTCACAGATCAGGAACGTGAACTTATAACCACAGTGAACCAAGGACGTGGGCGGTGCCGTGGTGGAGTGGATGCTCTGGGGACATGGCATGTCATGCACAGCCCCAGACACTAGATCATCCTAATACTAGTCTCCAAGGTCTTCATGCTCACTGTCCTGTTTTCTTTCCTCTTAAGGCAGGGTCTCCCTCTCTGGAGGGTTTCCTGGTGTCACTTCCATTGAGACACCCCGCCCCCTTGCCGACTTCCAGAGAAGAGCATGCTGAGAGCAGGCAGGGAGGAGAGGACAAATAAGGGAGAAAACTGTAACTGTACACAAGGGCTTTTATAAGAATTTTATTTCTCAAAAAGGGGGAAAGAATCCAAAGTATTAAAATAATCCTCTAATCTTTGTTTTGGAGGTCAAGAACAGGATGACAAAATAATTCATATAAAAAGGTCAGGCATAGGGCTGGAGAGATGGCTCAGCCGTTAAAGGCTAGGCTCACAACCATAAAAAGGTCAGGCATAATTGCAGATCTTCCTCCCACTTGAACATCTTGAAATTCATACCTCCAGTATGATGCTCAGATTCCAACTACATCAAAGGTACCATGTGTCCCCTGGACAGGAACAGACTGCAGCTGTCTGGGATATACACCCATAACTTCATGCAGGCCAACCTTCCCAGGGATGTACATTAGTCCATTTTAGACACCATTTCCAGTGAAAATGGTAAAAGTTTTAAGGAGTTGCCCTTCCTTAAAAATTCCCAATCTCCCCTTCTAAAGATGAGCACATATAAAACAAATGAAATGACACATGGAGAGTCTGAGTCCAAATTACACATGGCGGGGCTGGTCCTGGTCAAATGCCAAGAGATTTTACCTCACTGAGGTGATACAAGCAGCCAGGACTTTCCCTTGTCATTGATATGAGATGGGAAGAGACACAATTTCTTAGCTTCTGAGGGGAATGTTACCAGGAAGTCAAGCCTCTACCTGAACCAATGATTCTCTTCCTAAAAGACTGGACTGTGTGGCTACAGAGCCAGCCTGTTGGTAGAGCCTTTGCCTAGCATGTTTGAGGCCCTAGGTTCAACCCCAGTAACAGAGACAGACATGCGCAAGAAGCTGGAATGGAATATGAACATCAGCTAAGACTGGAAATGCCGAGTTGAACCAGAAACATAGGTGAACTGTCCAGGTGAGGATGAGATGGGGACGAGATGGGGTTCTTTCTGGAGATTCTTGAGTAGCCCAACTGTGCCAGACTGCACAGAACAGTCCTGACTGCCTGGCTCCTCTCAGCTGAAATTTCTCTGGGGAACAGGGAGGTTCTCGTGAAGATACTTTAAGCTGCCGTGCTCCGAGAAGTCTGAGACCACATGGTCTTGCCCTCGAAGCAGCCATTTTGTAGTTAGCAATCCTTCCAGCCCTACTGGTCCCCGGGCATGGATCCGTGATGTACTGATTCCTACTTCAGCTCCTATTCAAAACCAAACAAAACAAATCATGAAGCAAGGTGTAGCTCTCCCAGCAGCTGCTGCCTGCTCACCCAAGAGCCACAATGGCTACTACCTTTTCTCTTTGCTAACTTGGGACCCATCCTCCCCGGCCAGCTGCTGCTCCTCGTTCATTTAGGTGTGTGTTCTCTGTCACTACACATTGTAACGCCCCTTTCCCACTGTCCTTCATCCAAGTGTATCCTGACAGTTTTAGGAGCTCTATCAGCGTACCCCATTTTAACACCTGGGCACGTTTTGAAGCGTACAACAATGTCTACTACAGAGTTCATCTCCCTAGTGGTCCTTTTATTTTATTTTTTGAGATACAGACTTATTGCATAGCCCAGGCTGGCCTTTAATTTTTCATCTTCCTGCCTCAGCCTCCTGAGTGGTAGGGCATTGGTATGAGCCACTATGCCAAATAGTACTTACCTGTTTTTAAATGATTCATTTACTTTGTATGTGTAAATTTGCATATATATAAATATGTACCTCATGCAATCCAATGGCCATGGAGGCCAGAAAAGAATGTCAGATCTCCCAGAATTGCAGTTACAGTTAATGTGGGTGCTGCAAAAAGAACCCTAGTCCTCTGCAAAGCAGCATAGTTCTGAGTTCTCCCTGAAATTTAGCACAGATTTGGGCACCTGCTCGTAACTGCCAGGTACTGCTCATTTCTCCTCCCTCTGGCTCCTGAGACCAGGGATTTTCCTGGGTCTGGCTCAGTGTCCTCCACTGTACTCAGCGGAGGCTGGGATGCCTACACATCACAGCTTCACTGAGTGTGCACCAGGCCAAGGGATGACATAGTGAAGACAAAGGTCCTGTAACTCTGAAGTCGACGTTCACTGGGCAAGGGAGCCAGAGGACGGGTCAGTTAGCACTTCTCTACAGTGTTAGTTTGAGAGCTGTGGAAGTTAGGTCAGAATCCAACTCAACACAAACAGCAACTCAAAGTCAACGACTAAGAAAACTAATAAATTCCCTCAGCCTTCCATAATCAGGGAGAGTGATTACTCCAGGCAGGTCATATATCCAAAGGCTTGAGGAAGAGGAGGCTGGGGTGTAGTTCAGCTGCAGAGCAATTGCCTAGCATGCTGGAAGTCCTGGGTTTGATCCCTACCACCGAAGAGAAAAAAACAAAACAAACAAGAAAACGCTTAAGGAGATCAAAGTTCTCCAATGTAGAACATGTGTGGTGGCATGAGCCTTTCTTTAGTCCTCACATTTGGGAGGCAGAGGTAGGTAGCTTTCAGTCTGAGGCCAGGCTGATCAGCATAACAAGTTCTAGGACAGTGCTACAGAGAAGATCCTGTCTCAAAAAACAAACCACACACAACCAACACCTCAAATATTCACAAAATGTGTCACAAATGTCCTATTGGGATGCCTGTGTAACAATCTCCTGGAAATTTAGACTGATCAAACAAATCTGTAGAAAGTTGGAAGTTTTATTTATAAGTAATGAAAGGATCAAGTGTCTATTTCTAATGATCACATTTGTTTGTGCTGGTACCAGGGGTAAATCCAGAGCCCTGTGCATTCTAATAAATATATGCTTTAGATTGAATCCCTCCTGCCTCCCACTTCCTTCCTGGTTCCTGATCTTGGTACTTAGGCTCTGTGTAGGTACCAATACCAACACCTTCTATCCTGGTGTAAGTCCTATCCTTGGGGCAGGCTGGCTGTGTCACTCTAAATCTGCAATGGCATGCTCTCTGGGGGTGAACCAAGATAAGTTGTGCCTGCCTGCATGCTTGCTATGGGATTATGTTCTGGTACGTTGTAAATATTTGTCCCTCCTACTGGTTTAATAAAATGCTGATTGGCCAGAAGGCAGACAGGAAGTATGAGCAGGACTACCAGACTAAGAAAACTCTGGGAAGAGAAAGAGTCAGAAAGAGATGCCAGCAGACACAGAGGAAAGAAGTTAAAATGCTGCTCTGAAAAAAAGGTACTAAGCCACTTGGCTAATCATGGGTTAGTTTAAGAAGAGTTAGCAAGGTATATGACTGAGTCATGGGCTGATCAGCATGAAATTAATATAAGCCTTTGTGTGATTATTTGGGGCTAAGTGGCAGTGGGGCTGCCAAAGGATCTGAACCTTGGGGCTAAGCCAGAAAGGCTAGGCCAGAAACTTCATATTACAGCATGTTTACATTGTAGTGGGGGGCACCTGGGCTTGTGCATATTAGGTCTAACACTGGCTGTGTGACTAAGTAAGCTACTTGACTTGTCTTTTGGTTTCCCCATCTACAGAAAGGAATGAGGAGCAGCTACTTTCTTCAAAGGTGAAAGATCTACCAACGCAGGTGGGTAAGTGGGGTTATTCTGGATGATTCTGTCTGTTCTGTATCTAGATCACACATGTGACTGGAGGGAGGTGTCTTTACTCCTTTTCCCTGTCTTTCTTACCCAATCCAAAGCGGTAGCCATCAGAGAAGCGAGTACTGGCGTTCCAGAACACACAGGCGCTGTCCACATGCTGGAGGAAGAACTCTGCTGTTTTCTCTATGGGGCAAAGAAAGAGAAACCAAATGAGAATGACCCACGGAGAACACACACCAATGTTTGGTCACTCCCTGGTGACAGACCTGACTGCACACGTTCTCCTCATAGAGAGTTCTGAAAGGGAAAATGGCAAACCGGATCCCACAGTCGGGCCTGGTAAAGGGCTGTTGGATTTCTAGGCAGTTAGCTATGCCTCCATGCTGAAAGAGCCTGTCTAAGTGTGACCTCCAAGTCCACACACATTAGCTCTGTGGCCTTGAGCAGGCATATGAACATCTCTAAGCATACAGAAAAAGGGAAGGACATTACCTGGGTCTCAGGGAGAAGCCAGTTGGCCCCTGAGAGACCTCACCTCAGTGCTTCATGGTAAGTGGGAAGTTAATGATTGCTGCTGCTTGGTGCTACAGTTATAGTCCCAGTAAATTGGCTGTGAATTCCTCAGGGGCCATATGGCTTCCTTCACCACCAGGCCTCAGAGCCAGACCCCCTCACACGTTCACAGATACGTTACTCAGGTGTTAAATGAATGAGCGTGCAGTTTCTCCTGCTCTTAGCTTCTACGTGCTAGTTTCCTCAGCTGTAAATTTTTTGTTTTTCTTTTTTTGGACTCAAGGTCTTGCTATGTAGTCCAAGTAGGCCTCCAACTTGTGACAATCCTCCTGCCTTAGATTCCTGAGTTTTGAGATTGTAAGTGTTTAGTCACAATGTCTGGTTTTGAACTACTTGGTAAGGCAGCTGCATGGGTGAAGTCAAAGCAGCTGGAGCACACTAAACCATCTTTAAATGGTGTCAATCATCTCCGCCCTGCCAATGGGAGCCACTGGGTTGGACCAACAGGTAGAGCAGAGAACACTCTGTGAGCCACCAACTGTCTCTAGTGCTAGGACTGTTCTGGAATAAATGCTGTATTTGTTTAATAAAATGCTGATTGGCCAGAAGGCAGTCAGGAAGTATAGGTGGAGCAACCAGACAAGGAGAATTCTGGGAAGAGGAAGAGCACAGCAGAGTTGAGCCAGCCAGATACAGAGGAAGACGAGAATGCTGCACTGAGAAAAAGGTACCAAGCCCCACATGGCTAGACATGAATAAGAATCAAGGGTTAGTTTAAGAGTAAGAGTTAAAAAAAAAAAAAAAGTAAGAGTTAGCAAGTAATAAGCCTAAGCTATAGACCAAACAGTTTATAAATATAATATAAGCCTTTGAGTGATTATCTGGGACTAAATGGCTGTGCGACCGGCTGGGCAGGACAGAGAAACTTCTGCCTACAGACGGCCACTGGTCAGCCTGGATTGTGCGTTCCTTCAGGACAGAGGGGCTGAGAGCAGCAGGGCCAACTGTAGGCTACAGCAAAGAAACCTGGCACCACATGCCTGAGTCCGTCCTGCAAACTAACCATTTTCTGTGACGATGACATCTGTATGGGAGCTGCCGTATTTATGGATGTGATCTATGGCTTCCTGGACACTGTCCACCACTTCAATGCACACTTCCAGGTCACCATATTCTATTCGGAGTGACTTCACTTCTGAAGGACTGAAGGTCAGGTAGGAGGCAAACTTGGGGCCTGCGTGGATTTTTACCTGTCAGAGAGAAAATCCAATACAAAAAAACCAAAAGGATGAGGCAACAGTAGGAACCAACAGCTGGGCCTGTATGATGAGCCTGTATGAATCAGAGCCTGCATAATGCAGCAAGGCCTTAGCAAGAGGCAACTACGCTGTTCGTTGGTTGCACCCCAGGAAAGCCCTGGCTTGGTACTCAAGGGTAAGTATCTCAAACTAGTTACCTATATGATGTTGGCCTCCAGGCTCCAGGCTCTCAAACTGATCCTATTCCTGTTAAGGATGGAAGGATCCTGGGCTGGCCCAAGGAACTCCATCAGTCTGACTGCACACAGGCCTTGCTCTCTGTTCACTGGGTGCTGCTAGGGAGTCCCATTCCCAAGACTTCTATTGATAGCCTCTGTTCTGCACTTTAGACTAAGACTGACATACAGTGCTATGCTCAGACACAGAGATTCTAGGCATCTGCTTTGCTTTTGTGGAGTTTTAAAATTTTATATTTAGTATGTGTGTGTATATCTATAACATGAGTGTAGTTTTTTTTGGGGGGGGGTTGTTTCCAGACATCATATTTTCTGTGGATCCCTGGCTATCCTCAAACTCAGAGATCCACCTGCCTCTGCCTCCTGAGTCCTGGGATCAAAGTCATGCGCCACCACACCTGGCTCTTTTGTGGATTTGTATGGTCCTCTATGTACTCATGTTTAAATTTTTTTTAAAGATTTTATTTATTTATTATGCATACAGTTTTACAGAAGAGGGCACCAGACCTCATCATAGATGGTTGTGAGCCACCATATGGTTTTGCTGGGAATTGAACTCAGGTCCTCTGGAAGAACAGTCAGTGCTCTTAACCTCTGAGCCATCTCTCCAGCCCTCATGTTTAATTTTTTAACAATCTTCTTTTAAGTTGCTTTTTTGCATGTTCTGTTTGGCTGTGGTGACACAGAAGCCTAACACAATTCTTCACTGGGGCCATATTGTATTGATAAGCATCTTTCCCTTCTAGCAAAAGGATGCCATGACATGGTCACATGACAAAGGCCAGCAGGCTTCCCTGTACCGCACTAGCTCATGTAAGAACACTCTCACATCTGCTACTAGAGCTGGAAAGGCAGCCATGCAGGACCTTGAACAGATTGTCCATCTGGCCATGGGACCTTCTAGTAACTTGCAATTGTGAACTTAGGACAAACAGTATAAATCTGTCTGTATTTCAAACTTACTGAATGTTTGTATACTTTGATGATAGGTTATGAATAAAGTCCAAAGAAAGCTATTCAAAATGCTCATCCTCAGTAAATGTGCATAATTATATTGGCAACTGACAACATTTTTGGAGGGAGAGGATGAATGCATTTAAGTTTTACTCTTGAAAACCCTTCTGGGGCTGGAGAGATGCTCAGCAGTTGAGAGCACTGGCTGTTTATCCAGAGGACCCAGATCAATTCCCAGCACCCACATGGCAGCTTACAACTGTCTGTTAACTCCAGTTCTGGAGGATCTGATGCTCTCTTCTGGCCTTTTGAGGCACCAGGCACATGTGGTATATAGACATACATGCATAGCACTCATACACATAGAATAAATTGTAAAAACACTCCCTCCAGTCAAAACAAAATAAAACCTCGCCAAAAAATCAAAACTACTTCTGCGAAAATTTTTAAAAAATGTTACATAGAAGGAAATGCCTAGCTGGAAATATAACTTTGTCACCCAAATAAAACATTGCTGTAAAGATCCCACTCTGTATGGTGCTATATGGTCTGTTACCTTTGCACCCTGACAGCAGGGAACATGCTGCCCTCTGTAATAGATTCGGCCATCTGTGTATCAGTTCCATCCACCCAGCAGACTGCGGAAGGCAGCCTGACTCGCTCTGTACTCAGCACGGCACCACCACATGCACCGTGCAAGTGTAACACACTCTTTCCTAGATGGCCTGGAAGCTGCTCCTGGCCTAATCTTCCCTGCTGGTCTGGTGTACCTGTTCCACTCTCAGCATGTCAATGATCTGGTCAAACAAGGGTGTTCTCAGCAGATCCCGGTGGATGAGCAAAGTCTCCAAAGCATTACAGGCAGCTGGGTATTCACACTTAGAGTCTCTGACTGAAGAAAAAGGAGAGCAAAGGGTGAGTCCTGTGTCCACCATATACAGGCACAGAGCAATCACCAAGAATTTCCTCTCCCCAGGAGCTCACCCAGTCTGGTGACCTTGTCCACACTGGCCTCAGAATCCACATACATGTGGCAGATCCCTTCGCTGTGGCCCATCACTGGGATCCCTTTAGCAGCTTTCTGGATGTCTCTGACCAGCTGGGAGGAGCCTCGAGGAATGATCAGATCTATTATTTTGTCAAGACGGCAGAGATCTTCTACTTCTTCTCTGGTGTTCACCTGAAGAGAGAAAGAACCAACAAGATGGCATTTTCTGGTCACACAAACTACAAAAACAGGCCAAGTAAGATGCCTAAGGGAAGAAGTGGCCCCAATCCCAGCTCCCATCATTGTGGAGACCAAAAAGGTGGTGAATCCTTTGAGAAAATGCTGAAGAACTCTGGCACTGAGCAGGACACCCAGCCCAAAAGAGATCTCACAAATGGCCCTGCTACATTAGGCTGCAGCAGCAAAGAGCCATCCTCTATAAGTGGCTCAAAGTACCTCCTGCTGTTAACCAATTCACTCAGGCCCTGGACTGTCAGCTACCCAGCTGCTTACGCTTGCCCACAAGTATAGGCCAGAGTCAAAGCAGGAGAAGAAGCAAAGACTGTTAGCAATGAAGATGTTCCAACTAAAAGATCACCTGTCCTTTGAATCACCAGCTTGGTAGAGAACAAAAATGCTCAGCTGGTGGTGATTGCCCACGATATAGGCCCATTGAGTTAGTAGTCTGCCTGCCTGCCCTGCTGAAAGAGGGGGTCCCCTACTGCATCATCTAGGGAAAGACCAGGCTGGTCCACAGGAAGACACGCAACAGTGCTGCTTTCACACAGGATAACTCAGAAGACAGGGGTGCTCTGGCTAAGCTGGTGGAAGCTAGTAGGACCAATTACAAAGACAGATATGATGTGATCCACAGGGAGGCAACTGAGTCCTAAATCTGTGGCTTGAATGGCCAAGCTGGAAAAGGCAAAGGCCAAAGAACTCACCACTAAACTGGGTTAAATGTACACTGCTAAGTTCTCTGTACATAAATATAATTACAAACTTCAAGAGATAAAAGAAAACAGCAGCTCCCTCTTTACAAACCAATGTCTGCACTTCCTGATAACTAACTCCAGCACTGGGAAAACTTATTCTGAAAGCAACTTCCTGACTGTGGAAGCTGAAACACTGTCCAGCAAACACTGGCCAAACTGTAGCAACTAGACTGTAGGCCTCGCTGGAAACCATGCTCTGCATTTCAGAGAGCTCAGTCATGGAAGGGAGGTCAACAGGACAGCAACCATAGCAACAGGACACAGGATGCTCAGGAGGGGCCGAGTGCTGTGGGTAGATAGATGAAAAAGAGGCACAGATGATGCCGGGTCACAGGACCACCAAAAGAAGTGGTCACTTGAGGCCACGCTGGGTCTTGTTGGGGGTTACATTTCCCCAACTTCCACTGACAACCCCTATCCCGGGATGATGCAGACTATACTATCACACATGCCTCTGTTGGGACACAGAGATGCTTTTCTTTTCTTTTCTTTTCTTCTCTTTTCTGCATTTGCCTCTAGTCATCTGACAACAGAAATATAAATGTACATGTGCTGGAATATTCATAGCTACTTTATTTTATGAAACCAACACCTGGACCAGACCAAATGCCCACCGACAAAAAAGATGAACTACAGTATGTGGCTGTAAAAGGACTACTACATGGTGATGGGAAAGGAGAACCACTGGATGCAAAAATACAGGAGACTAAGTTAATAATGAAAAAAAGTCAGGGTGCAGAAAACTATATTCTGGATCCTCCGTGAAAGTTCAGGAACAGACAAAAGTAACTGAATGTGATGGAAGTCAAAGAAAGCGGTTACCCTGCGGTGTGCTGGGGACATCTGGTTAGTGGCCATGCGAATCCACACACATATAGTTATAGAGATGTCTATGTGTGGTCTGTATGGTACACACTGGTGGGTGGATGGGAGGGAGCGTGGGTATGAACCCACCAGCGGGGCTGTGCTAGAGCTGGGCTGAGTTCCTAAGCTTGGGATCCTCCCAAAGCAAGTAATGAGGCAGTTCCTCCCACCAGGGAGAAGGAAACCCTGAGATGTTGGAAGACTTAGAAATGGCTTACATCAAATCGAAACCCCACCATAGATGGGTGAATTTCTGTGCCCGTCCAAATAGATGAGCAGCAAGCACTTCCTCGCAGGGTTACAGTGAGAGTTAAATGAGCTTCCAACGAGAGGAGCCAGCCCTACAGTGGGGCTATCACTCCTGTAACCTGGGGACCAGGAATATATATGGTTCAGCAGACAGAGATGTGCCACAAAAGCCTGGAGACCTGAGTCCAATTCCTGGGACCCACGTAAAGATAGAAGGGGAGAGTGACTCCATAAAGTTGTTCTCTCTCTCTCTCTCTCTCTCTCTCTCTCTCTCACACACACACACACACACACACACACACACACACACACACACACACACGCTACAACAGCAATATGGGAAATTAAGTTTTTAAAAAGAGTGAAGGTCTAGTTAATACTGAGTAATGCAGCAATCCCAGGCTATATCTGTATGGTGGTAGCTCTTCTGAGCCAATGAAAGCCCACCTGGCTCTGCAGAATGTCTGTGTTCACAGGTTCACAGAACCTGCAGCCTCTCTGATCAAGCTTACCTATAGAAGCATCATGACTTCATACAACCTAATCTTGCTAAAAATTTTCATTGAGCTCACCTGACCCTATGACTTACCAGCTGTATGGCTTCCTTGACTCCATGGATGGACAGGGCCTCCTGGGTCAGGAGGTGAAGGATGCGGTTGCTGTGAGCAGCTTCTTTCCCGCCTTTGAGCAACAAGCCATTGCCACTTGCAATAGCCAGGGCTGCCACCTGCAGACCAAAGGGAAGACAGGCAGAGTGGCATAAGGTCGGCATTGCTGTGTGCTTTATTACAGTATCTGTCTAACCTCTGCCAGCCTCCAAGTACATTACAGACTCATTTTATCCCACTTCCAGGAAGGGTGAGGACCCCCAGGTCACACAGCTTACAAATGCAGGACTGGCAAAAAAAACTCCGAGATGTTTGACTCTGGAGAACTGAACTATATGGCTTCCACAGGAGCACCAGCGATGCAACCTGAGTTCAGTGCAGGGGGGTCACACAGTACCCCCTTCCTCCCTGCTCTGGTCACAGCGGGAGATGGGATGCTCAATGCTTCCTCAGTAAGGTACCTGCTCCACTGAGTCAGCAGAGGCTGGGAGGCACCTGTGGTCCTGAAATTGACCCGGGCGCTCTCCATACCCGATGCTAAGAATCTGGAGAACATGAACTCAAGCCAGCCCTCCTGGATGGTGAAAGCAGCCTGTGGGGAGGGGAGGTGCAGGAGCACACACTGCTGGAACAGGGGAACAATGAGTGATTCCATTAAAGCAGAGAGAGGCACCAGCTCGGTCATCCTAAGCCTGACGCCTGATTTTCTGAATACTTTTCAGATAAATGAAAATCACTTTTCTCCAGTCTTCACCTTTTTTTTTTTTTTTTTTTTTTTAAAAAAAATATAAACCATCTTGGGCTGGAGAGATGGCTCAATGGTTAAGAGCACTGACTCTTCTTCCAGAGGACCTGAGTTCGATTTCCAGCATCCACATGACAGCTAACAACTGTCTGTAATTCCAAGATCTGACACCCTTACACAGTTATACATGCAGGCAAAACACCAATTCACATAAAATATTAAAAAAAATGAGCCATCTTTCTAGCCTAATCTTTCTCTCTCTTACATATGCACGTTTGTACATACACACACTCATTTTATGGTCTTATCTCTAGTCCTGATAACATATTTCCTCCAACCCATTCTCAATGGTAGAGCCATGGTCACACATACCTGGGGGAGACAGTCAGGGCGAGACTCAAAGATCACCAGTAAAACACCTATGGGGACAGTCACTTGCTCTAGTTCCAGGTTTTTGGCAATCCGAGTCCGGCGCAGGACACGGCCCACGCTGTCCTGGGAGGAGGCTGCAATCTGCCGCAGCCCGATGGCCAGGCTGTTCAGTTTAGATGTGGAGAGGCTCAGGCGCTTCAGCAGAGGGGCTGCAAGTCTTCCTGAAAAGGCAAAAGGATGACATTATAAAGCAGCAATGTGGGCAGGCTCTGGCCACCGACTTTACCATAGTAAAGACCTGGGAACTGAGGGCCTGGGTGATGCAGTGACACAGCTCTTCCTGGGGTGAGGAGGAAATGCTTGACAGCTGTATCTCAAGTCCCCCAAAGATCACTTTCAACATGCAACAAGTTTGTCAGAGCATTTCAAAACAGGGAGGCCTGGATTCTACCTGACCATTTAGATAAGGAGCTGCCATGTACTTGTTACACAGGATCTACCACAGCTACTGACAAGCCAGGCTATCTGGGGTATGGCATGTCAAAAATGCTAACTGTGAAACATCAGGTCTGTTCATCAAATATGGCTGATGTACATGTGTACAGGTTGATGTCTCAATGGCATCAAGAACAAAGATGATTTATCTACTTTTTCTGTTGTTGTTGTTGTTATTACTATTATTATTATTAGAGACAGGGTCTCACCATGTGGCCACCAGGCCCAGCTGGCCTCCACTGTCCTAAAGTGGCAAAGCAGAGAAGGAAGAGAAAGGAAAGATGGCACCTGGGCCAAGTTGACTCTATCTGGTCATCTGTGATATGACTTTAGCCATACCATCTACTCTACCATGAGCATCACACAGATCTCTCTGGACAGTACCTGATGCCAACCATAAAAATAGGACATTGTTTAATGGCCCAAGAGCTATCTCATCTTTCACTACAGGCAATGTGAACCATTTCTGTGATTCTTTTATATGAACAGTTCATCTGTAATGAGTAAAGTAACATGGACTGTAGTAAAATCCTGGATCCAGTACCAGCCATGTGACTTTGGGTGAAGGACAGCTTTGCTGAGTAGGACTAATAGACAGTAGCTCCTTCAGCCACACTGGGATGTGCAGGTTAAAGGTGATCCTATTGGGAAAGCCCTTAGCACAGCACCTCTAATACGATGGTCCTGGCTGTCACTAGTTGAGCACTCGCAGCAGTGAAGTTCTTGTTTTCCTTTTCTGGTTCTAAAACTGCTACAGCAGCCAGAGCTCATGTGAGTCTTGGAAACAGGGAAAGCTCCCTGGAGGGTTGGGTAAAAATATCAGTACATTGGGCAGGAGAAAGTACCATGAATAGTTAGAAAAAGCTTAAGTAGCACTAGCCACCTACTCTGGATAAAAACTGCAAGTAATAAATAATGTACTTTCTTCTAACCATCTCACCTTTGGACAGATGTAGGAATTGCGAGCAAAAGACAGAAGAACTACACGATGATAAATGCATGAATAGCTCCCTACCCTCTGCCTCCTCCAAGTCTTTTTTGTTGGCCAGCAGGATCTCTTCCCGCTGGTCCGTCAGCAGGTCAGCCAGATGATGGATAATTTCTGCTCTCTGCAAGAAAACCAGATCATGAAGACACCAGGTAGATCTAGAATATGCATGTGCTCCTTTGTCTACCCTCCTCAGGATGCCAGGCTTGTCCCTAGTCCCTGTGCTTTCTCCCACACGTTTCTGGAGTCGTCTACCTCCTCAATGTTTCCAGCCTGTACTCACTTCTCTTTTCCGCTCTGACTACCATTAGGGATCCATGGATCAGCAATGGGGAGATGATGAGTTATGTAATTTGTCCATGAGATAAGCTGGATTGAAGTAGGATCAACACTCAATGCAACTTTGCAGATTTTTGTATCAAAAAACATTTTATTTCCCACGCAAATTTTTGCATCTGGCTTTTCTTTAAAATTTTTCTTTTTGAGATTTATTTTGATTTTATGTGTATGAGAATTCTGCTTGCATGTATGGTTATGCAGTGCAAACATGCGGTGCCTGAGGAGTCCAGAAGAGGGTGCCAGATCACCTTGGAACTTTAGTTACAGATGATTGTAAACTACCGTGTGGGTGCTGGGAATTGAACCCAGGTTCTCTGAAAGAGCAATCAGTGCTCTTAACTGTTGGGCTATCTCTCCAGTTCTTTGGCTTTCCTTTCTGGCCAATTACTTGGTGAAGTCAGTTGCCCACAGAGACTAATCCTTGGCCATCATCTCACTTGTAGTCATTGTCTCCTCCCTTCTCAGACCAAGGTGTCCCACAGAAGAAACCTGTACCACTCCCGCTGCAGAGGCACACCCTCAGGCAGCCAGCAACTGTCCTCAGATCTACAGCTTATCTCACTGACTGCCACTTACACTGATTCACATGGACCAGGAGGGGATGGTCACAGCCTGCCCTCAGGCTTCCCTCTGTCAGGCGTGCAACAGGCGATTGATTCAGAATGGACAGGAGGAGGTAACTCTTCTATGTGTCCATTTCTGCCTGTGTCAGATATGGACTTCCCTAATCTTGCTTTTGATCAAACCATGGTGACATAAAAAGTGTCTTCAGATAAAATGGAGTATAAAGTAATTTCAGATAATTCTGCTACCACTAGGAATAAATGGGGTCAGCAGACTTGACCCTTAAACCGAAATGTCCAGCATGCTTTGGTCTGAAAACCCACACAACTGTCAGTGAATGTCCTCACCTGTTCAGGCTCTAAGGTGGCCAGCATCCTCCCTCCAGATCGAGCCATCTCTCCCTGCTGCTCCACTGTAGGGCCTGCAAGAGCATGTGCAAGCATCAGACCATGGCCAGCTTCACACTCCCACTTTCCTACAACTGTTCAATCACTGTGGCAAACAGAATGGCAACCCCCCTCAAACCAACAACAACCAAAACCACAAACAAACCAATCCACACCACAGTAAGTCAGGAATAAACACAGAAACTTCCCATGTCTGACACAGACAAGCACCCCTATGCCTTCCAGGGTTCAGTTTCATCTTGACAAACACATTTCTTACACGCTTGCATTTGTGACTGCAATAACGAGCACATCTTGGTGAGTGTATCAGTGCTCACACTGTGTCAGAAGCACCTCTGCAACTCTGCTCCTTAGTTCTTAGTATCCAGTGCAGGCCTAGCAAATGCTTTCCGATTCTGGAGACTAGGAGGACTAGCTAGGCAGGGTAGATGAGACTCTCACAGAACCTAGTTCTGTAAACCATTTAAAACACCTGGATTTGCCGAATGTGAGCTCAGGCTCAGTTCTATTCAGTATAGAGTGGCACTGGCTATCACCCACAGCGTGTGACTGGAAGGAGAGAGACCTACTCACCAGCAGGCTTTACTTCTGAGAAGAAGGTGCCGACTTTTTTCCCCTCCACTATATCAGTGATGACGTGCCCAGACACCTTTGGGTGGGTTCCGTTGGCAATGACGACAGAGGTACCACCCTGCAAAGCCCAGAGGGCTGCTTTTACCTAAGGGGTCAGGTTAGATCCAAAGATGAGATTCAGACCTAGCTATACACACTCTGAACTTGCATAATGGCATAAGATACAATTTGATATCTAGCAAGCTAAATAAACAGAGGGACATGTCTAACTCTCAGATCCGGGAAAACGCATGTAGCCCACCATCGTGTTCCAGTCCAGCCTCGGCATGTATTGCCTGAGGGAAACCAGTGTGTCCGATTCTCTCTGAGGCCCACCCGAACTGGACTCAGAACTCCCACATTTTCACTTGTCATGGCTGAACTTGGCAAGAAATGAACAGGCAGAGGAATGACGGGAAAGGTTTGTGCGGACAAGACTCTGCTCTTCTCTATCTCGGCTACATGATGTTCTGCTTAAGGGGACAGAGATTCTGAGAACAATCAGTAGGAGGGAAAGGAGTTCTGAACACCTTCCAGAAACATCCGAGGTGATAACAGAAGATGTACTATGTGAAAATTTCACGACCCCTGTCCTCTATAGGCTTACAATATTTCGACAGTTAATTCTGTTGTCTATTTGACTGGATTTGTATTTATTATGGAAATCCACTTTGGAATGTCTATGAAAGCATTTCCAGAAAGGTTTAGCTGGAGACGGAGAACCTTAAATGTGAGCTGGGGTCACAGACTAAAAGTAAGGAGGAGACACCGAGCTGGGCATTAGTGCATCTTTATTTCCCCACTGTGGATACAATGTGACCAGTGGTCATGTCAGCAGCTGCCATGACTTCCCTGCCTCTAGGGACTGCATTCTCTAACTGTAACCAGAACAGCTTTGTCGGCTATAAGTCATAGCAAAAGAAAGAAAAGAACACGCACAAAATGTACTGCTTATGGTAATAAAAATACCTCTAAAGACATGATTAAACATAGGTATACAACAGTCAGGAAACACATTTAGATACGTTCATATTTAAGTGTATGTGTGTGGTATATGAACCATAATCTCCCAAACAAGTTTAGCAGTAAGAAAGAACAGTTCAGTATCTGCTTACCTTGGCTTCCATGCCTCCTAATCCCACTCTAGATTTGGTTCCAAATGTCACTGACTGCTGATCTCCAGGATAGAATATATCAATGAGCTTTGCATCATCTGATCCTGGGGGACTGTCAAAGAGGCCTGAAGAATGGATCAGAGTCAGTAACACTGCATTGACCCAAGTGTGTCCCCACAGGCCTCCCCAGGCACTTCCTACTATACAAAACCAAACCAACCAAACAAAAAATATTAATATATGAACATACTGTACCAACATCTGCCTCACCTGGAAAGACAATTAAGGGTTTGGTGGAGCGATGCACACTAAGCAACAGCACCTTCTGTGCTCTTTTAAAAACCCGCCTTAAACAATGTCTCCTGAGCTGAGCAAGGCCGCACACCCTTGGCACAGAGCCCACAGCGCTGCGGTCTTCCCTCTCTCTGCTATCCCTGCTTATCACGCTGCTCCCCGAGGATATAAGCAAGAGAGACAAGTGCAGACAGCACGTGGGCAGGATGAGAGGTAAGGTGGGTCCTCATTAACCCCACCGTACCCTCTGGTTTCTGAGCGAGTGTCTTGGAGGTGGCTGAAGTCAGAGGAGAGCTATGACCCTCAGCATTCAGGCTGGATTCATTACTATGAAACTTATAACCCATATGCATCTGAGCAGAGTAATACCACAGTGAAGTGAATGTCATAAGCGCACAACATGAAGTTTAAAAAATCCTCACAGTTTGACTTTGAAAGTGCAGAGACCCTGGAGGGGGAAGGAGAAGGAGAAAAGGGGCCTGAGAAGATGGTGTCAATTCAAGACCAAAGGGAGACACACATTAAGGGGACCCTGCCCATGGCCGGGAACTGGCCACAGGACATTGATTGGGTCGTAATGTTTTTTGGTTTTGTGTTTATGTGTATATGTACCTGAAGGTATACATGAGTGTTCACACACACACACACACACACACACACACACACACACACACACGCACACGCACACGCACATGCGTGTGGGAGGCAGAGGACAACTTCAGGTGGGCTTCCTCAGTTAACAGTCACCTTTGTTTTACTTTTCAAAGACAGTCTCACCTGAACTTACCAGGCGTGCTAGGCTCATTAGCACCAAGCTCTGTTTCTATCCCTCAGCTCTCAGGTTATGAGCCTACACCACTGGGCTTGGATTTTTTTTTTTTTTTTTTATAAATGTTTGTTCAGTGGATTAAACTCGGATCCTCAGGCTTGCAAGGGGAGTCCTTTGCCCACTGAGCCACCTCCCCAGATCTTTTTGGTTTTAAATCACTGCTTCCCCTGCACTGGATGCCCACATCATTCTAGATCTTTAGTACAATCCTGTTCTGTATGAGACCTCTCTGGGGTTGAGGGAAGCAGGGTGCTACCTAGGACAAAGCAATGCTAAAGCATGGGCAGCAGTAAGTGCCTGGCCACCCTGCAAGGCTCCAGCAGCTGCACAGCTCCAGGATTCCGGCAGTGTTCTTCCCAGGCGGTGATGAGGGTGGACTGAGGGGCTGTTCAGTTTCAGGTAATTGTGAGAAAGACATTTCCCGGAGGCTCTACCAGCACTACGTAATTCTTCCTACAGCACACTCTTCTTTCCCCAGACTCTCAACTCTGCCCTCAGGATCCTTAACGGAAGATACTGGTCTAAGAATTATCAATTGATGGTAAAGGTGCTTATCACTACGCCCGAGTCCGACCTCCCGGGATTCACATGATGGAACAGAGAATCAACTCTCACAATTTGTCCTCTGACTTTTGTGCATGCTCCTGCACACAAGTAAATAGATGTAATAACTGCTTTCAAGGGAAGAATAAAAATTTCTCATTAGGACATTCTGTGATTATAACACAGAAAAACACACAGTAACATGCAGGTACTGTCAGACAAATCAGAAACCTCACACTCAGTGAGCAGTGGCTGTGAGAAACACCAAGGTGGCTTTTCAATACCAAGTTACCACATGAATTAACAAGTCTTCTCTCTTAATTGCAGAGCTGGAGACCGGCTCTAGGGTCTTCTTCTTGCTAGCTAAGCATTCTACCATGGAGCCCAACAATTATACTATTTTTTTTTCCCCCGAGGTAGGGTTTCTTTGTATAGCCTTGCCTGTCCTAGAACTTACTCTATAGATTAGACTGGCCTCCAACTCACAGAGATCTGCCTGCCTTTGACTCCCAAGTGCTGGGATTAAAGGCATATGACATCATCACTACCGCCTGACAATTACACTCTTAGGTGAAAATAAAATACTCATACAAGAGTAGGTTTGTAGCAGTATTGTTAATAATAGCACAAGTGTCCGCCAACTGATGACTGAATAAATAAGATGTGGTATGTCCAAAGTAGAATACTATTTGGCAATAAAAAGAAACACAGCATTGGTGCACACTATAATGTAGATGAACCTTGAACACATTATACTAAGTGAAAGGAGTCAGTTACAAAGAATCACATAGTATAAGACCCCATTTGTATAACATCTCTACTAGGCAAACCCACAGAGACAAAAAGGGGACTGGAGGTTGTCTACGGCTGGGGATTTGGAAGCAAACAGGCAGTGACTGCTAACAGGTTTCTTGTGATGGTGAGAAAAATAACTTATAATTGTTCATGGAGATGGCTGTGCAATTGTGTGAATGAATCCAAAGATCACTGAACTGAAAACTTTAAAGTTATTTGAATTGTCTGGTATGCACATATCTTCTTGAAGCTGTTTTTAAAACAAACAAAACAAAAGCATCTAAAAACACAATTTCTGCATTCAAGGTGCATTTTCCAGAAACACCCACCCAAGTCACAGAAACCCTTCAGCTCACTCACACAGCTCAGGAAATAACTCCACAGTGAAAAACTATCAGAAGGAAAAGCACGTGCTCACATGTGTGAACAAAAGAAAAAGGCATTACTGTGTACCTTCTACATCTGAAAGGACAATCAAAAGGTCAGTCTTCATTTCCACGGCCAGACGGGCAGCCAGGCTATCATTATCCTTAACACTAATAACCTATCGTGCAGGGGGAAAGTAGTGCGAGTTAGTGATGCAGTTTAAAAAGAAATTCCCAGAAGCAGCCAGCCAGGCTCTGGCAGGCAAAACCAATGATCCAAAATATGCAGACAAGAGCTCAGGCCCCACTGACAGCAGGACACAAAGGCTTCCTTCCAAACATGCATGCCATACTCACAGCATCCCCTAAGCCACGTAGCACCTCACCCATTGAATGAACCCCCTCATTCAGAGGTGACTGTGCAGTCGAGGCTCTGTAATGCCAGGTCTCCGTTCGCTCATGCAACCGTCCAGTGTTAGTACATGCAGCACAGCACGGGTTAGTGTCGCCAGCATGCTCAACTCTTAGGACTACTTTACCCACATTTACCCCCTGAAGATCACTGTTGGGCTCAGCTGGGGGGACAACAGCGTCGTTTGTGTTGACGATGGGGACAATGTTCATCCGAAGCAGCTCATGCAGTGTGCCATTAAGATTTCGGCGCTTCTGCTCATCGTGGAAATCCAAGTTGGTCACCAAAATCTAAAGAGATTAAACAGAAAATGAGCAGGGAGGAAAAGGCCTAAAAAGATGGTGAACACTGGAGAGGCAAGCTTTAGACTTCTGGGATAAAACCCACCCTTAGATACCAAGCCAATTCCTTGTTTCATTTTCCTTTATTAATTAAAAAAAAAATTGGCAGTGCTAGGGTCTGGCATGTCCAGACAGGTATGGTCCCATTGGACTACATTTCTGGCATGCTTAGCCAATTGATGGAGAGACCCCTGAAAGAATTACAATTGTCTGGAAGATCTATTTAATAATGCTAAAATCTCATCTATGTACAAAATTGGGAAACTGAGGCACCTACTTTAAAGGAAGATTAGCGTAATCCAAGACTTGATTTTAAAAGTATCTTTGTACTCTAGCATGTGAGTCAGGGGCTTCTGTGCTAGGGGAGTGGGCACATGGCTTACCTGTCTGGAAAAGAGTATTGGACAATTGGAATAGAACAAGGCTGTCCCTAGTTTTGCTCTGCTGCACAGGACTACAGGAGTTAAGACTACATAGGAACAGGGAGCTGGTCTTTGTGTCAAGCACAAGGAGGAGCTACACAGAGTTCAGTTCAGGGGAAAGCATCAGAATAAGGTGCTCACAGAAGAGCTAGGGTGGAGGCCTGAGAACCCTGCAACAGGGCGGACGCTTCCTTCACTGCTTGTAAAAAAAGATAAAGTGATGAAGGCAGACTGCATGTGACTGAGGGAAAGAATCCCTCACTCACCAAGTTTTGCTGAGTCCTTCTACAACATGGGCCCCTATCCCAGCCTCAACAAGAGAATGACATGCTGATGGCTTGATGTGGCATGGCATATGCTTGTAAGGAAAAGCGAATCCTTTCTAGAAAGCTTCAGTCCTGCAGGCACTAGACAGGGTCAAAGATGAAGCCACTGATTCTGGCATGCCTGTGTGAGACCATAAAATGAACATAAAAATATGGATACAGAAGGGGTATGAGAGGGGTGAGCAGGTGCCTGGGCAAAGGTGACTAGCTGAGAAGACAAACAGACTCATTTCTCTGAAGGAAACACAAGCTGCCGTGCTTGTTAAGTTTTTAAGCTGAGGCCCACGTGGTGGGGTCTCAAAAGCACTGACTGATAATGGTCCTTCACCCAGGATTCCTGGAGAGAAGGAGGAACCACAGGATAAGGTACAAAGAGTATGTATGATAAGCCCATGTCCGGAGGGGCCCTGGTCTGGAGCCTCCTGGGAACAGACACGCAGATCTTTTACCTCAGAATCAATGCAAACAGTGGTGGCAACTTCTAATGGAACTGTCACTACAGACAAAGCAAAGCAAAATCTGTCCAAAAGCATCAACCCCAAGGGAGAACAACAAACTCCGAGGGGACACAACAAAAGTACAGTCCCTGGATGACAGTGTGCTCAGCTGACTTGTGCCTGAAACAGCTCACACTCCTGTGGCCTAGAGAGAAGAAGTGAGATGGCGGGTGTGATGAAGTGGACATTCCCAGCGCACTGACACTTCAGTGCTTCCCACCTTCCTAAGGCCGCACCTTTAAAACAGTCCCTCATGCTGGGGTGACCCCCAACCATGAAAGTATTTTGTTGCTACTTATTAATCTTGCTACTGTTATGAATGGTAATGTAAATATCTTTGGAGATAGAGGCTTGCCAAGGGGGCCGAGACCCACAGGCTGAGAACTAGTGAAACCTGAATCTCAGATTACAGTAGTCACAGGCCGTAAGCGAAGAACTCCAGGCCTTCTGCTTCGGCACACTTGAGAACACCTGGACAACACGGAGAACACAACTGTGGGAGGCAACTACAAAGATAACAGAGAACCAGAAAAAGCAACAGGAAATGAAGACTCAAAACCTGCAACATCTCCTATCTAAACAGCTACATAACTAGCAGGGTCAAAGGTCCCGGAGGAGTTGGCAGATAACAACTTCAGGCTTTTTACCAGTTATGTGACTGCATTTCAGATGTTTTTATTTACTGCATGGCTGTACAGGTGATTAAAATCACAATTTTTAAAAAGTCAAGTCATTTAGGTAAAAATAAAATAATGCAGAAAAAGGCTCACAACATTTAGAGGTAAAGTATCATCACAAGTGACCAAGTCAACATTCACTGGGCAAATGTAAAACAAGCCATTTCCTAGAATTGCTTCTTCCCATCAACATTCTGTATTTACAAATAGCAACCAGGCGCACAGAGAAGCGGGCTACTTGAAGTCGGAGAAAGCAATGAAAGTGATGTCTAACTTGTCTGGTTCACAAGCATTTACACCAGTAGCAGTCTCTGGAGCAGCGGGGGATGCCATGGGGGGAGTGTCACAAATCAGATACCCTGCCATATCCGATATTTATATTAGGATTCCTAACAGTAGCAAAATTACAGTTATGGAGTGGCAGCAAAGTAACTTTAAAACTGGGGATCACCCCAACATGAGGAACTGTAGTAAAGGCTACAGCATTAAGAAGGGTGAGAGTCAGGGCTAAGGAGTTACTACTGCAGTAATTCACAGGTTTGGGGTATATCATGTACCAGACGTTATCTTAAATACTTTCATGTATTTTCTCCTTGAGCTTTTCCTAAAATGCTCTGAAATAGGCACTGACATCACATTCATTTTTCAGATGAGGAAACGGCATGCTGACACCTGGCTTCTAGGCTTCTTACCCCACAAGAACCACCCTCACAGGCCCACACCCACAGGGAGGCCCAGTTTCTCACCTGGGCAGCACAGATGCTGTACTGTGTAAACATGGCCTCATACAAGGCCATCAGCCCACTCTGTCCAGCAGCTGCACAGGCTCGGGCCTCTAAGACTGGAATTGCCTGGAAAACACCAATCAGACACAGTGTAGTTGGGAAGAAGGGAAGACCTGAGGGCTCTGGTGACAGGGATGGGGAAGCAGCACTCACCATCTCCTTCAGCTGGTTCTGCCCTGAGTGCAGGGCCTGCCGCACACTCTGAGATAGAAGGATCTCATGGCGCAGGCGCTGCTTGCCGAAGGCCACGGCTCCACTGGTGACCAGCATCATCTCTCGGCCCTGATTCTGTAGCACTGAAACCTAGCATGAAGAAAAATGTACACGTCATGGTACCACCCTCTTCCCAGGAGACCCAGGAAGGGCAGACATGAGTGGATTCCAATCCTGCTCCAGGGAACAGGGCTTGGCTGGCTCTGACCTGCTCGGACTGTTTGGTAGAAACACTCTTACACTGTTTCAGATGTCTGTTAACAGGTGGCAGGTAGAAATGAGAGGTTTCAGACCAGAAGTCTAGCAGCTTTGGAATGTGTTTTTTTTTTTTTTTTTAAAAAAAAAAAACTTTTTATTTATTTGCCTGGAACTAGAACTACAGACAGTTGTTAGCTGCCATGTGGGTGCTGGGAATTGAACCCAGGTCCTCTGGAAGAGCAGATGGTGCTCCTAACCGCTGAGCCATCTCTCCAGCCCCTGGAATGTGTTAAGACTTGATGATTGGGCTGGAGAGATGGCTCAGTGGTTAAGAGCACCGTCTGCTCTTCCAGAGGACCCGGGTTCGATTCCCAGCACCCACATGGCAGCTAACAACTGTCTGTAGTTCCAGTTCCAGGCAAACACCAAGGCAAATAAATAATAAATAAATAAAGTTTTAAAAAAAAAAAAAAAAAAAAAAAAAGACTTGATGATTTCTACCTACATTGCAGAAGTGTCCTAGAGAGACTCTTGAATCCTGTGGTCACCCTCACCAGAGGCAGATGCTAACCCTACTCTACTCTGCTCAGGGCTAGCTGTGGCCACTTGTGATGCCCTATATAGATCCACATGGGAAAAACAAAGACTCGCAATGTAACAAAGACAGTGCTCCTAACTGTCTTCTCCCCTAATGACTGAACCCTGTGATCTGCAGAAACTCAAAGTGGCTGCTAAGAACTGTAACCTACAACAGTCAATTCTGTAGACCAAGCCTGCTTCTGCTTCTGCCTCCTGAATGCTGGGATTAAAGGTGTGGGCCACCACTGTCCAGCTTAAAACAATCAATTCTTATATTAGAACACATCAGTATTGGGGAGGGGGTGTTGAGGGAGAAGGCTCAGAGGTTAAGAAGCACTAGCTGCTCTTCCAAAAGACCTGGGTTCGGTTCCCAGCACCCACATGGCAACTCACAATTGTAACTCCAGTTCTAGGGGATCCAACACCCTCATATGGACATACATGCAGGCAAAACCACCAATACACATGAAATCAAAATAAATTTTAAAAAATTCCATATTGAGCTGGACAGATTGCTCAGTGGTTAAGGATACACAATGCTCTTGCAGAGGACCTGAGTTTAGTTCCCAGCACCCACGATGGACGTTTCACAATCACCTGCAAATCTGGTTACAGGGTGATCCAATGCCTCTGGCCTCCATGGGCACCTACACATGCATGTGCACATACTCCTCCTACATAGATATACACACATAATTAAATCCCTTTTAAAAAGATGATTTGGTCATTTGTAATATTTTGTCCTGGCTGTCCTGGAACATGATTTTTTTTTTTTTTCAGTAACTAGTTTATTAGAATTAAATGCTTCTCTCAAAATAATTTAAGTCTTTGGCCTGACATAATGAATAAACTACACAGAAAACCATTAATAATGGCTTGAGTTAAACCAGCTTTAAACCTGGGTCTCATTCAACACGTTCCTTATTCTTTACTTGCAAATATATAAATTAATAACCTGATAGTTTAATAATTATCAATATAATTTTATTTGATATGAACATTTAACTCTGCTTGATTAGAGGAAAGAGGCACACATGCTTTAGCTGAGGATTTCTTTTTTTGAGCTCTATGGAAAGCAGCAGAGAGAAACCAGCTTCACTCCAGCAATGGTTACACTGGGCTGTTTCCTGGAGACACTTTCTTACTGCCATCTTCGGACGCTCCTGGCTGTTCTTGGTAGAGCTAGACAATCATACTGACCAGTTTAGCTGTCCTGACTGTTAGCAGACTATCCTCCCCCATGAACCTGCTCTCATACTTCAGGCATTGTGGGGATCCTTTAACATACATTTTCTAAAATATATGCTCAAAGTAAAAAGATCCAAATTCACAAGAGTATAAAATATTTATAAAGAAATCATGCATCAGATTGTACAGTCTAAAAAATTCAGTAATAAAGGTTAGAGCAAAAAAAAAATAAATAAAAATAGTGCTCCAAATATTTAAGAAAAGCCTTAAACTCCCAGGAGGCCCTAGGTCTCAATTGTCCTTTTCTGTTTGTAGAGAGGCAGCAGCCAGGGCTACGGCTGTGACTGGCTGGGTGATTCCATGGAGCTGCATCTTTGCATGTTTCTTCTGTTCACATTCTGTGACCAAGCAGTTCAGTTCTGCTGCACTGTACCCAATAAAAGTCTTCAAGTCACAAACAAATTTATACACAAATCTATTGCCTTGAACTTTATAGATCATGTCCCCATCATAATAATGCCATAATGCACAGCTGAGTTTCCCATAGTTCATTGTAGGCTTGTTTTTACGTTGTCCCCATTTTTGTGCAACCAATTCAGGCTGACTTAGCTTAAATTCACCTTCATTGGGCTGGAGAGATGACTGTTCTTCTGGAGAACCTGAGTTTGATTCCCGGTATCCACATGGCAGCTAACAACTGTCTGTAATTCCAAGATCTGAAACCCTAACACGGCTATACATGCAGGCAAAACACCATTTCACATAAAAAAATAATAAAATTAAAAAAAAAATTCACCTTCATCACCAACCCAAGAAATACAGTCTCGAGCATCCTTGCCAGTGAAGAACTCTAACAAAATTGCCACAGTTGGATCTGACCATGGTTTCCTGTTCTGTTTGCTTCTATCTCCTGAAAGCCTTGGGGACCTCTGTACTTTGGCTGCCTTTGCACTACTCTTTATACCTTTGATGGTGTCAGTATAGCGGCCGTACTGATGCTGGGGTGATCTGTACAGGCTGGTCAATTGTTAACTATCTCATTCATCTGTTGTTCTTGACTTGCCAAAACATATTTTCAAAGAAGGTCCAGATGACTCCAGAGAATTTCTCCCCGAGGGACCTGCTGAAAAAAATCTTCTTGGTTGAGACTACATAATTCTCTTCCTGAAATGCTGAGTGTGGTGAGGTCTTTATCAGTCATGAACTCCTTCATTACCCAAACCACCCAATGCAGGACTTGGTCTGTGGACCACAGTACTGTACAGGATCAGAGGGGATCCCGAGGCGCTCTTGCTCTTTTCTGCAGCCTTCCTGTGCAGAGGTCCATCTTGTCACTTGCTCCAAGGTTTCATCTGAAATAGTTGTGATATGCTTGGTGCTGGTCAAGAGTTGTCACTTGGGCTTCTTCAACGAGATGTACTGCTGCTTCTGCATGGTGAGCATCTGGATCAATGACCACTTCAACTGTTTCCTCAGTTTTAACAATTTCAAGCATGTTTAGTTTTGGCGCTATTCCTTGGTAAGAGATTACCTGTACACTGCGCTGCACAGTTCCATCTGCTTTCACTCCTTGGTCAAACAAGCTTTGTTCTGGATCTAGCTGATTATCTTGCAGGCAAATTTCATGAACATCTAAAGAACACTGCAGTCTCGGTTCTAGTAGTTTCTTTAAATTGCTAATTGGTTCATTGATGTCTGTAGCCTGGTTTACACATTCAGCTGGAGTGTAAGTCTGTTCCACAATGCTTTCTTCTGTGCACTCTGGTTTCTTGGTTCCATCAATCTCAGTTTCTACCAGTTCTTCTGATTCTCTCTTAGTCATGGCTGAAGTATTTCAAATGTTCAGTCCCTCCACTTCCTCCTCCTGTTTCGCTTCTGTCTCTGGAACTTGATTTATAGACCAAGCTGATCTCAAACTCACAGAGATCTACCTGCCTCTGCTTCCCAAATGCTGGGAATAAAGACAAACCTGGCCAACTGGAATTTTTTTTCTTTTTTTTTAGTATTTAATCAAAGTGGTGAGGATAATTTTATAAATCATCCCAAGTTCAGTAACTCTTCCAATAACCAGTTTTCTTCTCCAATGAAGCTTGTACCTCCACCATGGATTAACCTCAATTCCAGTCCTCAAGCTTTATGCTGATACCTCAGCAGCAATCATTAAAACCAGGGAATATGCCTGTATGCAAAACCATTACCACCCAAAATATCTGAATGGTTTCTTCTGTATCTTGTGAGGCCCTGTTCACATTTCTGCCCAGTTTGCTTTTTAGCTTGCTTGGATTGCAATACAAGTTAAGCCCATACATCACAAGCAGCTAAAATATCATTACAGTCTTTTAATCCACATATTTTCCATTCTGCATTTTTCTGCTCAGCTGAGCTCCTCTCCTCTGTGATTTCCCAGCCCTCAGCCCTCATTTTCTGTGTTCACATCAGGCACGGAGGTTTTGGTTGGGGTGTGTGTCAAGGATTTCCTTCAGGCTATAAGCTTACTGCCTGGTTCTCTTCCTTTCTATGATGTTGGCAGCAAGTGTTTGTTAATCATCACTGAGATTCTCTCTTCCATTAGGGTTTGTGATATGCTGATATCAGGCATTTGGTGATCGAACCTAAGGCCAGAGATGCATCTCCAAGCCCATCAACGAGTGAACTATTATTATGAATTTATGAATTTAAACATCTTACCGCAACTGAGTAGTTGCTTTACTCATATCCAGATTTTTCTATCTATGGCCATCGGATGGCACTTGGTGCTGCCTTCTGAACCCACCTAAAATGGCTAGATAGATGTCTTAGATCAGACTGTGTATGAGACGCTGACCTGATTGTTAGAGCCTAACAGGTCCACAGCAGCACAAAGCGAGCAGGTCATTGGAGAAAGTCTCTGCCAGGTTCTCCAGGCATTTCATCGAGTCTCTCCTTCTGATCAGAATCTTTCACCTCCTTTGAGGCTGAAGGCTCTAGAACCCTACCTGCTGCAATCATTACTTTGCTTTCCAGCCTCCCTGATGGTCCTGCTGCTGCTCTCAAGCTTGCCTCCTCCCTGGCCCAACTGCGCTCACACACATTATTCCTAACAAGTTGATGTGCTGGCATCAACTCAAGACCCTGTTTTGGTTTAGCAGAATTTTCCACCTTGACAATTACCTGTTCAACAATGGATGCCAGACGCCCTAATGCCAGGCCACACTCATCTCCTCTGGTCACCACGGCACTGCCGAGTTTAACTACAATTCTCTTGGCATGCTTCAGTTCACTTCGGTGGGCAAAGGGCTTTCCATGTGCACGACTGAGCGGTACTGTGATAAAAGGGATGTTGCTCCAAGAACGAACATGTCTGACAGCTGAAGGCTGGATTTTATCTGTGTATCCCAAAGTCACAGACAAGAGAGAGAGAGAAAGAGAAAGAAAATAATTAATATTATATAATACTATATACTGTAAGAATATAATTAAATAATGAAAAGATGCATGTACAACAACTAACCTGACTGGCCACCCAAAATACCCCAGCTATTGTACTGTATCTATAGCTCTTAAATACAATTCCTTTGTTGTTTTGCTTTTGAGTCAGGGCTTCAATATGAAGCCCAGGCTGGTTTCAAACTCATAATCCTCCTGCCTCCTGTAATATTAGGATTACAGGCATGTGCCACCATGCCCAGCACACACAAAAACAAGACCGTCTTATACAATGATACCAAAGACTTCTTTCCTTAGCTATATAGCTATTCTTTCAAATGACTACGTTGCAGGTTATAAAAATTCAAAGACGATAGTCCAGCTTTATTGCAATGAATGGGCTTGCAGTCTGGCACCTGACACAGAGATGTTCACTGAGGCACCCTCTGGGACAGGGGAACTGTAGCATTCTTACCTAACCCACAGGTATACTGGCTTTTTTTCCTCCTGAGGAGACGTAGGGGCTGAAACACTGGTGTTTCTTAATGGAGCTGCCTACCTTCTCCAGGCTAACCAATATAGCTGCCCAACCTCAGTCTTTAGGGTATTATTCTAAATAACATGTGTATCGACATCTAACATAAAAGTTGTATACCTGGTAATTTAGCTTCTGTGGCCTGACAGAGAGAAAGGTGGTGGTGGAGAGACAGACCTGGATCATGAATGCCTTTTACGGAGCCCAAGCTCCACCACATATCACGTTCCTCAGTACCTGGCAAGACCAGGCCTGCTGGCTTTTTGTCTCTCCTGTCTATTACAGGACCTTTCTTGTCTTGGGCACATGGGTATGGCAGCCTGATAGGGTACCTCAAGGGCACAGAGACAGCACAAACCAATCAGAACCCAGAAGCGGGGCTAGCATGAAGAAGACTTGTGATTCACACAGTCCCTATCAGCAGAGAAACACGGTCTGACCTGGAGCAGGCAGTCAAGGGTTGTTCTGCTAGCAGGCAACTGGGTCACAGCAGATTAGGGCTGACAAAGTTCAAGAAGGGATCACACTTATCAGCAATGTTTGAAGCAGATAAGAACCTAGTTCAATGGGGCACTCAAGGGACTCAGGGCTTGGGAGTTTCCTGCTGAACAAAGCCATTTGATCTTCCGCACCCCGAAAGACCTACCATTCTAGCCTCAAATGTAACAGGTCGACAAAGCCGGCTTTAAATTCCCAATCTCCCCAGGAACTACCATACCTGACTTCCTGGGCTATTTTTCTATAGTCTATAATTTATTTTACTTTTTAAAGTTTACAATGAGGCTGTTACGAGTGGACCTTCAATCTCCCTGATGATCATGTGTGCAACCTTGGTCCCCAGCCTATAGAGCTATTGGAAGGTGGTGCAATCTCCAGGGGTAGGGCCTAGGAGAAGAAGGTAAAGTTATTGGTGCTGTGTCCTTGAATGGCCTATTGTGGTCCTTGTTTCTCCTTTGCTTCCCAGCTGCCACGAGGTAAGCAGTCTTCTGTCATGCACCTCTGAGTAAGGCACTGGCTTACCATAGACCAAAAGTAAATAGGGCAGTGACCATTCACCACAGTCACCATGCACCAGAGCCTCTGAAACCAGGAGCTCAAATAATTCCTTGCTCATTTCAACTTGATTTTTCCCAAGTAGTTTGTCTCAGTGACACAAAGCAGGCCAACACATGGACTGATTAATTAGGAAAACCAAAAGCTTCTGAGTAGTTCTTCCTCAATTTCTAAGAAATCTGTACCTTCCCGGCACCAAAGAAAATCTGTTTCTCTAGAGTAAGTTATGTATGTACACTCATGTGGTGGGGTGGCTGTTCATATTCAAAATGTGCCATGAATTATACATCAGAGGAAGTAAAATCCTTTGGCATACCCTCCTCTGAGTCTGAGGAATTCAGTGATTAATGAGACCGCTACAGGCTTCAAGAAAAGATCCTGATACTGTCTGTCTGTCTGTCTTTCCTTTTACTTCCTTCTGTTTTTCTCTGAAAACCTTATGAGGTGGTTTGAATAAAAAAATGTCCCCCACAGGCTACCGTATTTGAATAACTGGTCTCCAGGTGGTTTTGAGGGGTTATGGAACCTTTAGGAGTTGCAGCTCTGCTGGAAGTAAGTCCCTAAAGGTGAACTTTGAGGGTTTAGAACCCCACCCCATTTCCTGTCCCCCCCCCTCTGCTTCCTGTGGGTGGATAAAATGTATCAGCCAGCCTCCTGCTGATGCCAGGCAGGTACCTTCCCTGACATTATAGACTGGAGCCTTCTGGAAACGCAAGCCAAAATAAACTCAAAAGATGCTTTTGGTCCTGGCATTTTATCACAACAATAGCAAAGGCACACACCTTGTCACTCTGCCTTTCTTATTTCTTGTCTGCTCTTTGGCTCTCCATGCCCAGTTAACCCAGGGCTCTGGGACCCAAAGAAATCTGGATATAAAAATGAGAAAAATCAGAAGTGCCTCTTTTTATAAATATGAATAAATGACATCAAATATGAAAAGACTGAATAACTGGGCCAGATGATACACACCTGCACTCTTAGTCCTCAGGGGGTTAAGGAAAGAGGATTATGAGTTCAAGACCAGCCTGGCTACACAGCAAATTTCAAACTAGCCTGGACTACACAGAAAGTTTGAGACCAGCTTGGGCTACTCAGTGAGATTCTTCTAGTCAGTAAGTAAATATTTAATATACAGTGGAACTAGTCACATGCACCATGTGATGGCCTTATATAAGATTTCCTCAGGCACTTTGTCACAGCAATAGGAAACAGACCAACCAACCAACCAACCAACAAAAAAACAAACAAACAAAAAACCAGAGCAAAGCAACCCAAAAAATTCAAGTTACACACAAGGTAATTTCATTTACATAGAATTCTTCAAATGAGGAAAAAAATAAACATAGAAAAGATTAGTGGTGGCTAATCTTTTAATAAGGGTTAGGGCTACGGAGAGGAGGTAATGATAAAAAAGAAGCATGGGGGGCTGGAGAGATGGCTCAGTGGTTAAGAGCACCGTCTGCTCTTCCAGAGGACCCGGGTTCGATTCTCAGCACCCACATGGCAGCTAACAACTGTCTGTAGTTTCAGTTCCAGGCAAACACCAAGGCAAATAAATAAATAAATAAATAAAGTTTAAAAAAAAAAAGAAGCATGAATGCAAAGGTCTGATGGCTTATCTTTCCTGTATTAATGGCAGCTAGTGTCATGCTGGAAACATTGTTTAAAATTGGGTAAAAGATATAAGGGATCTCTCAGTATTATAAGTGTAATGATCTGAAAATTAAATACTCAATCGAAACAAAAATAAAAGTCAAACTAACTTGTACATATTTTGGGAGGAATGACTATAAAAATAACAACAACAAATGATTGACAAAAACAAATATTTGAAGCATCCACCAGCAGGCACACTCCTGTATACTTCTGCCAAACTACATCTTTTTGTCCCCTTTAAATCCTGGCCTGCAATATACTTTGACCATCACGCTCCCACATGCTTATTAGTGGTACGTACAAGATCTGGGCCCAGCTATGGACTGGACCCAAGGAAGAAGACGGTGGTTGAAGGGCTGGAACCCAGAGCAGTGCATGTATCTTAGCATGCTGAGATGTGGTCACAGATCCAAACACCTGTGGGAAGAAGTTTTTTTAAAGAAGGATTATGAAAAATGTTTGACAATACATTTCATTCCCCTCCATTTCTCCTCTTAGAGTAAAGTGGTGACCCTCTTGGTTTAAACTTTGCTATATTAGAGAAACTATCACCTCCTCAATGTTACAGGAACAGAAAAGAAAAAGAACAAAGGAGCTTCCTTCAAACTTCCTTTTAAAAAAAAAATGCTTTTGCTTTACTTTTTATATACCAAACAGTAATTAGCTACAGAGAATATTTTGCATGATAAAATACCTTAATACACAATGTTTATATGCTGGTATTAAATCTTTGTTATATTACTTGTTCTGTTAAGGACTCTCAATTAACAAATCCAACCATCATAGCAACCTGCTACTGTCAACTGAATGAGGTTCATAGATCTGAAATGTCAGCTTGGTTCCTGCCAACACAGAGGAAAGGCGGGCAGGGGGTGGAGGAGATAAACGGGCTAGCATTTTACTTTATTGCTGAATTTATTATCATTTTTGTGTGTGTGATATCTCAGCAGTGAGAACATGGTGGTTATGAACATTTTCTCATCCTGAGTCAATCCTAAGGTTCTAGGCAAATAATAGAACACATATATACACATACAAAAACACAGTAGGAGACTTGTTTCTGTAAGTACATAGACAAGTCATTCATTACTGAGCTCTTATGCTGTAAGGTCATTGCTGTTTTATAAGGTAAGAATGATAACTGCATTTCCTTTGCCGGTGGGCTACCCTTTAACTTGTGATCCTTTGTGTGTATATGGTGGACAGGGGTACCTGCAAATGTGGAGGTCAGAGGTCAACTCAGGTGTCTTGATCTATCTCTGCCCACCCTATTCTTCTGAGATCAGGTCTCTCAATGAACCTGGACTGGTAGGTCAGTGAGTTTGCACCTACCTGCCCCCTTCCCCTGGCTCTGGGGTTACAGAGGTACACCACTGCACCCAGATTTTACATGGGTGCTGGGGATCTGAACTCAGTCTTTGTCCTTGCACAGCAAGAACTATACACACTGAATCTTTTCCTCAGCACCCCAAATCCCATCTCCACAGTGCCTCAGAAAGCCAGCATTTAGCTTCACAGCAAAGAAAAGCAAGATATGGAATGTACCATTCTACAATTATTCTGCACGAAAGCACAGAAACGGAGAGAGAAGAGATGTGCAGGATCACTCTGCAATAAAGGATATGGCAGCAAGTAGATAGCTGAATGTGGTAAGTGACGGCTTTGCTAACTTCAGTTTTTGTATAACGCTCAAGTATGTTGTGGGCTCACGGTCTACATTCAACACTTAGACAAATCCCTTCAATAAAAGCTGCTAAACAATTATTTACATACATTCTGTGAAATATCTATAAAGAGCCAATAACGACAACTACATCTTCTAGTTGTCCCCTTTTGTACCATCCTCCCAGCAACTCTAGCCTTCAAAGCTGGACATAATCCTCCAGGTGAGCTGTTTCAAGTAGTGCTGCTCCCCACAAATGGGCTATCAACTTCCCTTGGGTGCATGGTACACCATGGTACAAGATGGGGAACACGACTTTAGAAGTGGACAGATTTGGTTGTTAGCTGTCTTTGCCGGCAATATGCCTTTTGGAGGTTTACTTGAACTTTGTAAGCCTCAATTTCCTCATGTGTAATTGAGGGCTAACGGTGAATACAGCATGAGAACACTGTGACAGGTAGACAAGGCAATGCATGGGAAGCGCCTAGGTACATGGCTAAGACTCTTGTCTGTCTCCCTCCTCTGCCTTTTAAAAGGCACTGACATGTCTTGACCTTTCCACTTTTTATTTCCTTCACAGACACCAAAAGGTCGAGAGAGCCACTGATGGACAGCTGAGTGTGGTGGCATCCTCCTGTAATCCTGGCAGTTGGGGAAGGGAGGGGCAAAAGGATCATAAACTCAAGGTCATTCTCACCACACAGCTAGTTCTAAGCCAGCCTGAGCTCCATAGGATCCTGTCCAGAATAGATTCTGATCTAATCACATATTTCTGGATTGCTTACCCCTCTCCTGTCTAAGTACAGAAAGCTCTGAAGAGTTGAGATCCATTAAGCCACCAGTCTTCCCTTGTACTTTGTTTCTGTCCCCAGGAGGTAGCCCATCCCTTGCAATGAACTATTCAACCTGGCAGTGTCAGGAAAAACCAGACAAGGGATGCAAAAGCCCAAAGGGTATGTGTGTGGAGACTGTGATCAAGACAGAAGTTCTTATACTTTAACTCAGAACATCTCTCAAGTACCTACATTGGAAGTGCCTATCTCACTTAGAAAAGTGAACTTCAATCTCACCAAATCACCCAGAAAAACACATGCTGAGTTTATGGTTCACCACTTAACAAAAGACAAAAGCCCCAAGACAAATGTCCCTGCTTCAGAAGGTGAGGGAATAATGCTGGGGTGAGGCATGGGGAGTGAAAATTCTGAATGCACCTGCTTGTGCCAAGAGATAGTTATCATACACGGGGACTCCGTGGATAACCCTGGCTGCAGGAAGTATCAACTCTGCAGACTCCATATGTCAGGGCCAGAGCCACAGTGAACTGCAGACACAGGCCCCGGGGGTGTGCCGGCGGCTCAGTACACATCAGGGGTAGATGTATCACTACAGGCAGCTCAGGGGCACTGGAAGCAGGTTCCGGATCTGGGTGAGAAGCGGTTGCAGATCTTCAGGCCTGCCCGCCTGGTCGCAAACCCAAGAGATCGCCAGATACCCCCGCGGCCTCCTATGCCCGGCTCAGGGAGCTGTGCACCAGCATCTCTGAGCACCTGGGCGCCCAACGCCTCCACCACTCGCGATCCGCTCCCACGCCCTTTCCCCCACCCCTGGCCCGCGGCTGTGCCACGCGTACCCTCCGTGGCCCCGCGCACCCTCAACCAATGCCGCCCAGCCGCCTACCTGCTAGCCGCCGACCCTAGTCCGGACCCACTCAGCGCGCCTGCTGCCCTGTCCTCCGCCTTTTCTTCCGTCTACGTCCCCGCTCCCCAGCGTTGCGTCAGCCGCTTTAGAGCAAACCCCCGCCGCAGCGCCAGCGCCACTGACGTTGGGCAACGGGTCGGACCCGAGGTACGCCGCGGCAACGGCGCAGGCGCCTCTGAGAATCGCACCCACGCTCCACGTGGCGGGCCCCTCCCGCCCCCAAGCTCTGAGAATAGGGGCGGGGCTCCAGGCGCCCAGACAGCAACCGCCCCAGTTTCCTAGCGAGGTAAAGCAGGGGACTGGCTCTCTGCTGATGAATTTCATAAGGCGTGTTTGACTGTGATCATCTATATGTCAGACTCACCTAAGAAATAGATTGAATCAATTACAGCCCTCGCCCCCCTCAAAAACAAGCAAGCGAATAAAAACTGTTGGAAAAAAAAAAATGACACCATGATAAAATACATAGGCACCTAGTTGTCTGGAAATAATAGCCCAAGTGTTTCCCGCAAAGGCTACCGCATTTTAAAACGGTGTGTTTAATCTCTGATCACTGATTCAAAGCTGAATGTAACAAAGCACGGTGTGTGTCCTTCCTAGCTGGCTATATTCTCCTCACATCGCACGGTGGCACATAGACACATTGTTTAGAGTAGGTCAGCTGTGGTTGGAAGTTGGTACTTTGTGCTTTTAGAGTCCTGACAAAGCTGCTGAGCATATTCATTCATTTTCTCATTCACTAACGGGGGCTTACTGCTACTTCTTAGTCCATCCTGCAGGAGTATCCGGAAGGGAAGTCTAAAAGGTTTCAGATCACGTGGGATCAAGCTCATGGATGATGGGTTTGCAGAAGCCGTTTCCCCTTCCATTCTGCAGCTATACTATGGCACGCGAGTAGTCCTGCATTCTGCCTTGTGAGGAATATAAAATATAAAGTCATCTTTGAGCCAAAGCCTTGATCTTGAGCTTTTCGACCTCTAAAACCACAAGAAGTCAAAACAAATAAAACCCCAAACTTTGGTATTCATATACAGGTCTACAAAATGGACTCAGCTCATTTATACGCAAGGCATTGACTCTGTGGGGAGTGAGGCATTGCTTTGTTCAATTTCTATATGAGAGAAATAGGTACAACTCATTCACAAAGCAATGTGATAAAGGTGAATGAATGTGTGCCTAGAGAGATGGGGATGGCTTTAAAGACAGCTGTCATGTAGACATAACATGTTATGAAGAACAAGTTCACCAAAAAGATGGGGCCCCTTTGGAAATAGAAATGCTAGAATAGGGCCTCCTAATAGGCCAGAGACTATAGCTGGAATTTTCTTGGGGCTGCCAATCAGCTTCCAAAGACACAGAAACTTAGTAATAATTATGAATGCTTGGCCTTAGCTGAGGCTTGTCCCACTATTAATCAAACCTGTTCCTATTCATCTATGTTTGCTCGGGGCTTTTAAGCCTTTCATTCTGTATGTTCTACTCTCCTGCTTCCTCTGTGTCTGGCTGACTAACCTCTGGCATCTCTTTTTCTCTCTTTCCCCCAGCCTCCTCCCTCACTATTGGTTGTTCAGTTTTTTATTAGACCAATCAGGTGACTTAGACAGGCAAGTAAAATAGCAACACATCTTTACACAGTTAAACAAATATTCAACAACATAAATAAATGCAACACATCTTTGCATAGTTAAACAAAGATTCCACAGCATTTTCCCCTTTGTCTAAATAAAAGGAAAGAATTTAACTTTAATGTAATAAGACTATATACATTAAGAACAATTATCAAGTAAGAATTACATTTACAATATCCAGTCCATTTGTATTTGGGAAATTCAAAGAAAATACTTCATTATCTATTCTATCTTAGTGAGTCCAAAGTTTTGTACCTAATTTACTTTTTATCTTAACTTGTATTACCAACCCAAAATTATCTTTTTAGACCTTAAAACATTTTCTTAGATAAATAATTTAAGCCTTTATGTTTCTCAACCTTATAAACTTTACATTTTTTATGTAAGTTTCTTTTCTGAATTTGGTAACAAAAAAACCCTATAACTATCTCATCTTTAACTTCATCAGATACTTGAGAAGGATACAATATTACCTGAGGAAACAAGAAATGCAGAGCAAGCAACTTTAAAAACTACAGAAATAACAAAGACATCTGGCTGCCTGGATAGTCATGTAAGGTTTTTCAGCAATATTGGGGCATCCATCTTCAGCCTACAGGTCTAGAAATCTGACAGACTTTTCTGTGAAGCAGGAATTTTAAAGGATTGTCCCACCTTGTCTTGGCAAAGTTCAGCAGGCATTTTCCTTTGTGTTCTGCTTATCCAGTTTGTACAGTGTACTGTCAGCATTCAAGGCAAGGGCAGTTTCTTGCCCAAATGACTAACCTTGACACAATGAAAGTAAACTCCAGATGAATTTTCTTTTATTATCCTTTTATAGAAGTAGATTATAGAAGTAGATTGGTGCTGCCAGGAGCAGACATGTATCAATGTCATGAAAAGCCTTAGGTTATTGAAACATCCTAAATGCCATATTATGTTGGTCTCTGAAGTGTTTGAAAAAAATCTGTTTAACCTTGAAAATATACCTAACATGACTACAAATTTGATAATTATAGATGACTCAAAACTAATCTGCATTTCTTAATTAACCTAAAGAGTTTGTAATAATAGGTTTCAAAGACTAGAACTTTACATTACATTTTAAGTGAGCTGCATGGGTTCAATATCTTAAACAAGAGTAGAAACATACATATGGTATAACAAAAATAATCTTAATTTTTTATCAATATACAAAAATCCATATCAATGTAAAATATTTGAGATGAATAGTTTTTTATCCTATATTCTTATATCCCAACTAAATGATTACAAACATCCATAAACCAGGAAATGACCAAAACCCACACACTCCACCTCTTGGGAATGTGGGCATTGTGTTCTCTAGACTGCTTCTTGTTTTCTGGAGGTGATGGCATCCCCAGAGGATTCTAAGAAAATTAAGATAATGACTAAGTCCTAAGAAAATTAGCTCTAATATTTATTGTCCAGTCTCTGTGTAATGGGAAAATGCAAGGCTTATTTGAAGTCTTGGCTAAAATAGTCTGTGAGGCTGGACCATGTCAGCTAGCAGCCTTGAAGTTGTTCTGAATGCAGAACTCTGAGGAAACTACAATAGAGGTACTCTAAAAGGATGGATTATCTGGACCACCCATTTTCATTGGTGTCTGTTCCCCTTGCTCTGAAAACACACAAGCTTTTAAAGGTAACATATATATCTGCATTAATACAAATATGAACTATGTGCTGTATACAAGCCAGCCAAAGATGATTTTTTTTGTTTATTTTTGAGCAGGTAAAAGATCTCTGTCAACTTTATGTTTGTTTGGACTGTATAACCAAACCTTTAACCATGCCATACGAGAAGATGGCATATAAAAATAAGTTATGAGAACTCTGTAATCATAAGATTTATGTCTTAGCCAGTCTCAGAGATGTTCCTATATCAAGGTATCAGCATATATGTTGCCTGTCTTGTAGTTTTTCTACGTTTATTTTTTAATGTTGATAGCAAAGATTTTCAGGGGTCTCCCTAAATCAAATCTGGTCTCTATTAATTTTGAAGAAAGCCACAGCCTTTCATTTCCTGTGGAAACAAAAGCATTGCCTCTCTCCCAAAGTAATACATTTTCTGAATTCCATTTTAAAGTTAAGAAATTCCTAAAGTATCTAGGCTGGTTTAATTCAGAAATTCCTTTTACAATCCCATGTCTCTCAACAACTGTCATTTACTCACCAGATTAAAAAAGTTTAAAGTCAACAAAGCACCATATAGGATCTAACTTCCCGGTGTATTTTTCATCTTTATGTGGCTTATTCTTTTTACATTATTTTATTCTTTCTTTAAAAACTTTACCTAACTATTTTTAAACTATTTTTTCTATGACTGCCTCTACCCATTTTCGTTCTTTTTTAAGCACCTATGCACACTGTAAGCTGTTTAAAGTTATTTTCCAGTCTGAACCTGTTTTACTGTGCACCTGTAGCATTCTCTGACAGTATAGGCCAAACCTTAAACTGCTAAATGACAGGTAGGGCCTTTGCTCTGGGGCTCTGTCCCTACTGGGGTCCATGAGAGCTGTGTCTTAAACCCATGAGCCTGGCCAAGAGCTCCATTTAACAAGGGGCTACATTTAACCAAGAGCTACATTTAACTGCCCAATCTCTAGAAGGTTGGTGCCCAGACTGTGGCAGACATTTTTACTTCGCTTGCTGTTTCTACTTAGTATGTCAGCTACTTAACTGCTCTGCTGAACAATAACACCTCTTTTAAAAGCCATATTTGACGCCCCCACCCATCCCCCAGGTTTCTCAGGCCCTATATGGAAATCCAGGCCCTATGTTGGGCGCCATTGAAGTTGAAGTTTTCTTTGGGCTGCCAATCAGCTCCCAAATATATTTTGGGAGACTTAATTATGACTGCTTGGCCTTTGCTTAGTCTTGTCCCACCAGCTCTTTTAATTTAATTTAACCTGTTCCTGTCCATCTATGTTTTTGCCTTGGGGCCTTTTGTCTTTTTTTTCATTTTATATGTCCTACTTTCCTCTTCCTCTCTGTCTATCTGTCTGGCTCCTGTCATCTCTCTGTCTTCTCCTAAGCCTAAATTTTTCCTTCTATCTACTTTATCTGCCAGGAAGTCCTGCCTATACTTCCCTCACTGTTGGCTATTTAATTTTTATTAGACCAATCATGTGCCTTAGGAAACACATTTTTACATAAACAAGTACAATGCTTCTTTACATAAACATTCTGAAACACAAACAAATGCAAGATATCTTTAAATAGTTAAATATTCTGTAAGAAGAGACCTTATCACAAACTGACTCCATGATAGAAGTACCATTCAGGCTGTAAAACTCAGCACACAGACAGCACCATCACCTATCAAAACCAAAACAAAGACCTAATCCATCAAAATCCATAGTTCTAGGAAAGTCTCTAAATGCACTAACCTTGCTTTTGACTTTTGTGATTCGGCTTCTGGCTAACTGTTCCTGTTAACTAAAGTATGTCAACCCAGGACATGGTTTTTCTGCTTAAATGCTCACCCTTAGAAAGGCTGCAGGCATCAGTGGGATCCCAAACACCCAGCGTAGTCACCATGTCTGAGCAGTCTTCTCTGGTAAATACCTCACAACAGATGACAGGACAGATGTATGGCCATGAGTCCACCATGCATAGGGTGTTCTGTGCTGTGCTAAAGATTTTGAATCTTATGAGACACCATGTCAATAAATCCTAACTTTTTAAGCCCTGGAATGGTATGATCAGGTTTTTGTGTCAGAAATCCATTAAGAGTTGTAGAAGTCAGGAAATTGGTTAGCTTGTTGCAAAGGTCCACCTAAGAAGTGAGGGGTGGAGAAAGGGCTCCAGCAGGGGCTGTAGGAGCAGAAAGGAGGGAAACCTCACAGCACTCAGCCCTGTGAGGTGTCCTGTGGCACTTGACAGTCCTGCAGTGCGAGAGGAGGAAGTAGATGAGGGAATTTTGGGAAGGGTGTCAGTGCCAGCACGTGTTTTGGGTGGGACTGGAGATTCAAGAGAAACAAAACATCAGGATCTGGTTAGATCTGGTACCTGGGCTTCTCAGAAAGATTTACATATACTTAAAGCACTGTGGATACAATTAGACTAAAGGACTGGAGCCCTCTCTCTGTAAGCTAGAAGGCTGATTCTGGTTGTTTAGTTCACCCTGCATTACCTTTTGGCAATGCTTGTCTGTCTTCCCTCTTAGAGAGCAAGTCTAGAGAGCAGGAAAGAATATTCCTGAAATATAAGATATACTTTGTAAGTATTTGAGGAGTGAATAAATTTGATTTCTTTAGTTTGAAAAATATATATATTTCTCGGGGCTGGAGAGATGGCTCAGAGGTTAAGAACACTGACTATTCTTCTAGAGGTCCTGACTTCTATTCCAAGCAACCACATGGTGGTTCACAACCATCTACAATGAGATCTGGTGCCCTCTTCTGGCCTGCAGGCATATATGCAGACAGAAAACTATAGATAATAAACAAATCTTTAACTTTTTTTTTTTTTTTAGATTTCTCAAAAAGGAAATTAGAATTGACCCCCAGTGCCAAAAAGGAATTTGCCTATAACAGCATCCTTGTTAAGGTGGGCTCATGAGACATGCCTGCAATGCCAATATTCCAGAGGCAAAGTCAGAGGATTAAGACCCTAGGCCAGTCTAGGCTACATAGTGAGTTCCAGATCAGCCTAAGCTCTGCAACAACATCCTATATATAAAATTGTCTCAAAGAATCAAACATGAAAATCTTTAACAATCCACCACTTTAATTATTTTATTTTTTTACAGTTTATTATTTTGCTACTAATATTCTACTCACCAGTAGGTAGAAAGGAATGGGTTAGGTGACTATGGATAAGAGAAAATAAAATCCTAGGCATATATAAAAGCCTGTTTGTCTCTCTGTGGAAACCAAAGAAGTAATTCAGCCATGGTATCTTTCCCATAGATGACAAAACACACACACACACACACACACACACACACACACACACACACACACGCTTGAGGGGGAATTTAACTTCTGTTTTAGAAAATGGAAATAAGGCTGGGCATGACCAGGAAGTCATGCAGAAAGTGGGACATTTAGCATAGGCTTTGCTATTTAGCCCTGGCTTCCCTGGCACTTGCTCTCCTTGATTGATTGGTTCAGTGACTTGGGAAGGGCAGAATGTGTGTAAGTTGATTCTTTGCTTCTATTGTGTGCGTTCTTGGAATTGAACTCAGATCATCAGACTTTGCAGCAGCACCTCTGCCTGCTGAACCAACCTTCTGTTCCTAGAATCTGCTATGTAGAACAGGTTCTCTTTACTTCCTGAGTGCCGGGATCACAGACATATGCCACCACCATGATTGGTTTTCATCTGTCTTTCTTTTGGGGGTGGGGTGTGGAGGAGTGTGTGTGGTAAGGTCTGGGATTAGAAGCATGGCCCACCACACCCAGACTTTAAAGCAGCCACAAGCGGTTAAATTGTAACACTCCTGCTTGATCTGGATAGCCCCATTCCTCTTTCCAAACCGCGGCACAGAGAATCTCCAGCAAAGAAAAGGCACCAAAAGAGCCCAGTTCTGTAATTTTGGTGGCTGCAGCAGCCCAAGAGTCCACCTCTGTGTGGAGGACAGACACATCATCACCCCTTACCTACAGGGTATATAAGCTCCCTGCTTTAGTTCAGGGGCAAAGTGAAAGTATGGGCTTATCATTATGAAACTTTATTTCAGAGAAAGACCATTTAATGCCTGAAGGCAGGGCCCAGGTCTAAGGATCTGGGAAGAATCTCAGGAATGTGCTTGACAGCAAATAGATTCAAAATTTAGTTTCAGTTCAGCAAGTAGATTCAGGGCTTGAGTTCCCACTGAAAGTGTAGCCAATGGTTGCTGTACCCTATACACTTTTACCCAATCCTGAAATGTCAAGATGTGTAGCGCTCCACTTATGTATGCTTTTCTTTAAAAACCCCCTCACCTCTGGGCTCATGGCTGAAACCATCCACTGGGCTGGAACAAAGGGTTTGTTTGAACCTGTCCAAAAGAATAAACTGACCCTTGTGTGTTTACAACAGAACCCGGCTCCCTGCTGGTCTTTGGTGGTGGTGGTGGGGTGTCCCATGACACAGGTACAATAGGCATGACTTCCTTGGCCCCAGTCTCTGGGGCTGAAGGACTCACCCGGGAACTGCTCTGCTCAAATAAACCTGTTCTTTTACTTTTTCAATTTGGCTTGATATGGCTTACTGTGTCAGCAGAGAAACCTTGATTATCAAGATACAGAGACCCTATTATAAAAAGCAGATACCTATCCCAACAAGGCAAGTTACTGGGGGTAGGGGCAGTGATTGAGTCTCCCAAGGCAACAGGGAAGTTTAAATCTCCCAGAAGACAAGAACAAGAAACTGGAAAATTAGAAACCAATGCCATCCCCACTTCTGGGTCTTTATTACACAGCTCACACTCCCATTTTCTCTTTAGATAGTCTTCCCATTAGTGCCTCTGAAACTAAAAGAGAGAATTGGGACAGAGTAAATTAATACTGGAATGTTTAACACACAATGAACAACAATCAAACGTTAATTCGAAATTGAACAAAGACCCTGAGGTGCTTCCGGCAGTGTTTGCTGAATGTTGCACATGACACTTGAGTCACCTGAGTTCTGACACACAGGTACACTGTAAGTGGCATCATGTCCCACAACACCAGTGAATGATGCCCCAACTCTGATGCCAGCCCACTGCATGTTTTGAACTTCAGTGTTTTTTCTGTACAAAGTGTTCTGCTATTACAGGGCAGTACTTTAGTTGTGGAACATGTAATTTTTCCTCCTGCCATTGTTCAGATGTAAGTACTGAGTTAACAAATCTTACCATAGTGTGACACTAGAATTTTTGGTTTTAAATATATGATGGAAAATGGTCTTCACAGCCCCAAAATAGTCTTGTAGTTAAGTGTCATTCCTGGTCAGCTGGCTTGATCTCACTTCCAAATTCCTGAGATAGAAAAATTTCCTGGCCTGCTGTGTGATTCCAGGACCCCATGCTTGAACCAGTCAGCTGACTGGAGGCCTATGTGTCGTGTGAACAGAGGGTCTGGGGACATCTCAGCACAGTGAATGATGGGTATGATCAGAGAAGGGGTGGGCATGGTCAGGAGTTAGCAATGGCCAAAAAATAATGTAACCACAGTGTGTGCTTTATAGTTTCATGGCCGAGAAGCACACCAAAAGTACCAGGATAAATTGAGAGAGAGAGAGAGAGAGAGAGAGAGAGAGAGAGAGAGAGAGAGAGAGAGGGAGGGAGGGAGAGAGAAAGGATTGCAGGTGTGTACTACCACACCCAACTACAACACAGCCTTTTCTAAATGGTAATTTATTATATAATTCCCATTTCTTTTCCACAGGTTAGCCTGCGGAATCTCCTGATATAGGGCTCAGTCAGTGTGTTCTCTTAAAGAACCCCAGCAGAGTTTTTAGAAGGCTATTCCCCATGCTGGGTTGCCTGGCCCAGACTTAATGCAGGGGGGGGGGAGTTTGGTCCTGCCTTAACTTGCTGTGCCATGCAGCTCTGTAGACTCCCAGGAGAGGCCTGCCCCTTCTGAATGGAGACCTAGGAGGAATGATGGGGGAGGGGTCAGAGAGAAGGCGAAGGGCAGGAGCTGGAGGAGAGGAGGGAGGGGAAACTGCGGCCAGGATGTAAAATAAATGAAAACAATTAATAATAATAGTAATAAACCCCAGCAGATCACAAAGTGACAGACACAGGGAACAATTCTAGATAGCCCTGGGATGTTGAACAAACAAATACATCAACAGGAAAGGGTAGTTACTCATTGAGCACAATATTCTTGTACATAATAAACCGAGGGTCTTTCTAGAGAGTGTTGTGCCCAGAGTCCAGACCCCCCCAAAGACTACCAAGACTACTGCGATAATTTGGATATATTTGACAGTTAAGAATATATTTCTCCAACCTGCAGCAGATTGGCAGGGATTCCAATTTCACTCTATTCAAATTGTACATACACCTTTGTAAAACCTGTTCTTTAAACTGAATACGTTTGCATTATGGATCTTTACGTAGTGAGTTAAATGGCTTCCCCATTAACAGCCAAACTAAGGACTGCAATGGTTTGCATGCAGAGAAGATTCAGGATTGAACCTAACTTGTATTGAGCTTCCCAATAAAAATGATGATCACTGTTAAGTTCTATTACAAGGAAGAAAGTACCCTGGAAGATCCATGTGTCAAACACAGAATTATAATATAACCTAATTTCACTCTAATGCATGTACCTATGAAAAATGAAAAGAAATTCTCACACTGAAATATATGCAAATATTCATAAATGCCAGGAAGTGAGAACAACCTAAAAGCTGTCTAATAAAAGGTCAAACAAATGGTCAAACATGGGGGCTGGAGAAATGGCTCAGCAGTCAAGAAAACTGATTGTTCTTCCAGAGGACCAGGGTTCAATTCCCAGAAACCACATGGCAGCTAACAACTATCTAACTCCAAGACTTGACACCCCTATACAGACATATAGAAAGGCAAAACACCAATGGATATAAAATAAAAAATATTTATTATGCATACAGTATACAGAAGAGGACACCAGATCTCATTATAGATGGTTGTGAGCCATCATGTGGTTGCTGGGAATTGAACTCAGGACCTCTAGAAGAACAGTCAGTGCTATTAACCTCTGAAAAGGGAAATGGGAAGAGGCTGCAAATGAGTTTTTCTTTATAGGGTAATAAAAAATATTTTAAAACAGTGTTAGTGGTGATTGCTGTTCTCAATACACTGAGTTGTACACTTTTTTTTGGTATATGTATTCACTGTATGTGCATGTAGGAGGGCACATGTGAGTATATAAATGTGTGTGAGAGTGTGTGTGTGTGTGTGTGTGTGTGTGTAGACCTGTAGCTAACATTGGGTCTCTTCAATCTCTCATTCAATCTCTTTTTCATTGAGGCAGTCTCTCAGTTGAGCCTGAAATTCTCTACTTTGACTAGCATGGCTAGCCTGTTTATTCTAGGAATTCCATCTTTGCCTCTCACACAGGGATTTCTAGGCAGGCTGCCATGTCCACCAGGCTTTTTTTTTTTTTTTTTTTTTTTTTTTTCTTTTTTAAACTGAATTCTGGGAACCTAAATACTAGCCCTTAAACTTGCATGGCAAACACTTTACCAACCATTTCCCCAGTGCCGAACTGTGCACTTTAAAAAGCTGCCTGTTGGGGCTGGAGAGATGGCTCAATGGAGAAGTACTTGTTCTTAAAGAGGACCTGGGTTCAGTTCCCAGCTCCCACATAGTGGTTCACAATCATCATACTCATGCATGTATATGGTACAGAGACATACATGCAAGTAAAAAACTCAAACACATACAACAAAATAAATCTAAAAAAAATTTCAGAAGGCTCCATTTTAGTCAGATACAAAATTGAAAGACAGAGAATAGCTTCATAGCCTTGGGTGTGTTGGCAAACATCTGCACAAAGGGGAACAGAGGGACAGGGGCTGATTCTGGAAAGAACTTGTGTTAGCTCACAGTGCATTGAGTGTTAGCTGTCCCACAACTTAGGATAAGCTGTACATAGGGTTATTAACCTTTAAGACCAAACTTGAAGACCCCAAGTACTCGGATAGCTTGTGATGAAGTCTGGGAGCCAAGGCCGCTCAGCTAACATCTTGAGCTGCCAACTTCTGGAGCTCCTGACTGCCCTTAGTGATAGCTGCTTCAAGAACCTGGCCCTTTTCAGAGAAACTGGCTCTTTGCTAAGGTCTATGGAAGGGAGTGAAATGATAAAGCAGCCTGGTTTGTGTGTATAGCCAGCATTCTCTGCTCCTGAAGCAGGATTATAACTGTTTTATTAAAAGACAATTTGGGTTCAGAGCATTAATTATACGGTAGAACAGAAAACTTCAAATCCTCTCTGCCTGGATTTCAAACTCCCACACAGGGAGCTTCCATCTCTGTTTCATCTATTCAGTATTTTTTCTACAATAAGTTTAGTCCAGGGAAAAACCTGGGCCTTCTCTGGGGTTCCCAGGTTACTTTCCCCTCCATTCCCTTTCCAAGGCCCACAGATTTTGATGTTAGTGCCAACCTCATTATGTGGCCAAAGCTCATCCCTCAAGAATGTAAGACAGTCTCTAAACAAATGTGTCTCCAGTTACATTCATCACAGGGGATGGTGACTTAGAATGCCATGTTTCACTGGAGTTATTCTTTTACATCCTAACTCATTATGTTAATGTTTAATTTTAAAGTCTTAATGTTTAAAATAACTAGATACAATAACATTTATTCCCTCAAAAATTTGCTTTAATTTAAAGGACAGCATGAGTCTTTAAGTTTCAAATTTTTTACTATAATTCTCAACCAATTTGTCTTTACTCAATGAGAATAGAAAGCAACATCTTCAAGAACTGTCTGTGTACGTCACTGTCCATGAATTGGCCAGGCAGTTGGGCTTTGTGTAAACTACCAAGGCCCTATCCCTAAATAAGCAGATTTCAAATAGATGCCATGGGCATAAAATCAGAGTAAAGCAGAATATTTCCTAAGGGGGGAGAGGACAAATAAATAAGTCCCCTGATTTGAATATGACTGTACAACTTATAGAGTCCCAACTCCCCTTATATAAAAACGTTCAGGTGCATCACAGGGCGTCTGCTCTGCCACGATACTGGATTAGCACAGCAGAGTCCTCAGTTTCTCCACACCACAAAGTGGGGAAGGACAGAAAGGGATGGTGGGGTCATTTGCTAGTGGCAAGAGATGGGATTCCACTCATTTTAGAAAATGAGCAGAGAACTAGTTTCTAAATCAGGTCTGGGCAAGGGGTGTGGCCACATTTTGGCAAAAAAGCCAGACAAAATATAGAGGCAGCAGTTTCCTGGCCTGAACTGTCAGCACTACTGCCGGGTCCAGCCCTCTGAGCTCACCCTGGGTGATGGCAGGAGCAAGTGCCTGTGAGCAGCTGGACAGATCCTGCAAACGTTTAGAGAGAAAAATATAATGTGAAGAGAAGGAGGCTCTAGCCTGCCCAGCTTCAGAAACAGAGAACCCAGTGTGTACCTGGAGGTCCACGGAGCCCAAAGCAGGGAGCAATGATGATGATGATGACACTTTTAATTGCATTTTTAGAACACCATCTTCAATGTATAAAGACTCCTGGATGGGCATGGTGGAACATGCCTTTAATTCCAGCACTTGGGAGGCAGAGGCAGGGAGAATCTCTGTGCGTTTGAGTCCAGCCTGAGAGGTTCAGGCCACCAAGGCTACACAGTGAGAAAATGGGGAATTTGTTTAATTAGGTTCTGTTTCCCTACATGGCCTCCTGGAGTCATGAGTAAGTGGGGACCTCTTTAGCCAAGATAAGTTGGCTGTCTTAGAATTTCCCATAGGGAAAAATGAAGCCTGATTATCTTCTTCCTTCACTTAGTCTGTGCATTGAGAAGACCAAGTAGAAAGATGCACAGCAGGAGCACAGGGGAGGCTGAGTCCATCTGAACATGGGCGCCTCTGCTGAATGCCACTTTGAAAGGAAAGAAGAAATCAAAGGGCAGTTTCCAGTCCGCTCTAGGTTGGTCCCTTGGTGGCTCTGGCTTCTGAGTGATGTCCACAAAGTTGACAAGAGTTGTCAATGACACTTCTGGTCCTCTCTGGTGTTCCTACAGGTAGAGTCAAGGACAGGTCAGCTCTTTTATATTTCTCGAAGTCTCCTTCAGAATTATTTTCTTTGGACTGAAAACAAACATGCTCTATGCAATAGACATCTTGAAAGATCCTATGTAGTTCTGTCCATATGAGATATAAGCAAACACATTTCTAACAGCCACGACTCTAGAACTGTGAACAGATGCACCTAAGGACTCCCGGCACACATGTCCTTAGAGGGTAGACAGGAGGATCAGGAGCTTAGGGCCATCCTTGACTACAGCACATTTGAGGCCAGTCTGGGCTACAGAAGACCCTGTTTCACTGTCTCTAACTTGGAGCTGACTGGTAACACAAAGGCCAGAGGACCAACCACTGCCATCACATGCTTAGTAAGCCTCCTCTAGCGGGTCTGGGAGCTGTGGAAATAGCATGCAGTGGAAGCAGTGAGGATGGCTGGAATTTCATGGGAACAAAAACCAACAACAAAGAATTTGGGAAAACCAAAGAAAACCTTACCTTGATTATCAGATTCATGGATTCTTAGATTTAAAAAGATTCCCCAACCATCCACCAATTCAAGTCAAATAGAAGAGATGCTCCCTGGAGAAATGGCCATGTAAGGCTGACCCCCATAGCTAATCTCAGAGATAGGACTTCTAGATGCGGGCTGTACGTGACGTCATGTTCCTAAAATGAGTTCCTTTGTTCTGATCCGGTGTTTGCTTACTGAGCAAACCCTGATTCTAGTTTGAGAGTAAGTAATTATCTTGTAGAACCTGGAATGACGCTGTCCTGTTTCCCTTCATTACTCTCAGGCACATACTTGTTATCTGCTGGAGTTCGTTTGTTTGTGCTTTTAGAGACTTACTTTATGTGCATGGGTGGCATTCTGCACTTATGCCTGTATACCGTGTGTGCGTGTATGTGTGTGCGTGCGTATGTCTGTTTGTATCAAAGAACAACCTGTGGGAGTCACTTCCTTTCTTCCACTATGTGGGTCCCGAGACCCAATCAGGCTTGGTGGCAGTTGCCTTTAATTGACTGAACCATTTCCTGGGCCCAAAACTGATATTTTAATGTCTACTTGCCTGACTTTCTTTTAAAATTTTTATCTTAAATATACATATATTTCTAGGGTACAGTACACTATTTTAAGACATATATACAATAGGGAATGATCAGATTAGGGTAGCTGGCATACTGACATCCTTAACATTCAAACCCTGTATCTGGCTTCTTTTCATTGATTTCTTGTGAAATATTATTTTAACTGGGCAAAGATGTGTTACATTTGTTTAATGATGTAAGGATGTGTTACATCTGTTTGTGCTACACCTGTTTAATTACATAAAGATGTGTAATTTGTTTCACCTTACCTGCCTAAGGCACCTGATTGGTCTAATAGAGTTGAACAGCCAATAGCTAGACAGGAGAGGGATAGAAAAGGCTGGTGGGCAGAGAGAATAAATAAGAAGAGAAATCTAGGCTAGAGAGAGACAAAGGAAAAGGAGAAGAGAGAAAGAGGGCAATGCCCGGGGCTAGAAGCCAGGCAGATGCCAGCAGGCCAGACAGAGAAGCAGTGAAAGATACCCAGAAGAAAGGTCAAAAGCCCCAAGGCAAAGGTAGATAAAGATAAACAGACTAATTTAAGTTAAAAGAGATAGCTGGAAATGAGCCTAAGATAAGCCGAGCATTCGTGGCTAATAATAAATCTCTGTGTCATGATTTTAGAGTTGGTTGGTGGCTCAGAAGAAAAAGCCTGGTACAGTTTTCAAGGCTTCAACTTCAACTCAGGGACTTGTGGTTAGTGTACACCTGGAACTGTTTTCCCACAAACCCACAAGCCCCAAAAGGCAACTGTGACGCCATGTCTACTCAATAGTATAGTTTTGAGTGCCCAGTGGCATTTTGGTGGCTAAGAAGCTACACATAATAAGCTGTCCGGACAGATGTCCTTCTAGCCACACAGGACATACACTCAGAGTTGCTACTTGACTAGACTTTCAAGATGCTTCAAAAGGCAGGCACAAAATGGGTGCAGAAACTGCCTCTTCTCTAAAATGGGAAGAGGATAATCTAAGAAAAATGTGGGTGGAGGCAGGGTTTACAAAGGAAAAGAGATAGAAATGTCCATTATTCTCTTTGATCATTGCACTCTGTATTAATCAAAATCCCAATCTGCTATTCACAAAAATGTACAATTATTATGCTCCAATTAAAACCAAAAAAAAAAAAAAAAAAAAAAAAACCTCTACAGTCGTATGAGGGTTTAGAGTCAATGCAGTCCAGAAGACTGCCCAGTTCAGAGGGATGGAACTGCACTCATCAGATCACTGAGTAACATCAAATGTGGCTGACCCATTTCAGAGTGCAGTTTTATTACCACATAGAAAAAATGGCTTTTTAGTTATGTTCAATGTATTAAATCGGGATTTTGAAGTCTATATACAGGCAAAAATGTTCCAAGTGAGGCACTAAAGCGATTCCCTCCAACTCTGCTCGCCTCCTTTCTTTTGTTGACACAAACAATGGCACAGCTGCGACAGCACATTTCTTTCTACCAATGGTTCCAGTTCTGTTATGTGCGGTTGATCTCACTTATTTCTACTTTGACAATGTTTTATGATGTTTACTTTAGAAATCATCGCCAACACTTCCTGAGGTTTGAGGTTCATTTGCTTCACTTCAACCTACGACACAGCAAAATCCTTTCTTAAATATAAGATTTACTAGTCAGCAACATGAAGAGTTTGGGTTAGGTCTGTTTGGCTTTTGTAACAGGGTGTACACCTTATTGTATTGCATCTTAGTCCATTTTTAAACCACCATGGTCTTCATCCAGTCATTACAAATGACAACTAATATTAAAAAACCAGGACGCGGGGCTGGAGAGATGGCTCAGTGGTTAAGAGCACCGTCTGCTCTTCCAGAGGACCCAGGTTCGATTCCCAGCACCCACATGGCAGCTAACAACTGTCTGTAGTTCCAGTTTCAGGCAAACACCAAGGCAAATAAATAAATAAATAAATAAAGTTTTAAAAAAAAACCCGGGACGCTTCCTCTGACATTGTGTTTTGCAGCTACACTCATGTCTATGAACTAGAACAGAATGTAACTCATGATTAAGATACACAAGTTCTTTATTCTACATGAAAGAACAAAATCAGGAATATATGTGTTGCATTTCCCTCTGGCCTGATTTTCCTTTCATTTTCTTAAATGTCTTTTTGTTGGGTTTTAATGCTTTATCTGATATAAAGTTCATAAAAAATTAAATTGATGTGCATTAGTGTTTAGGACAGAGTTCCAGCTGATAACTGTGTCAAAACTAAAGCTTTAGTCAAAACTAAAGCCAGAAGGTGTAGCACTTCAGCTCCTGTGCTCCCTTTCTTTTTTTATATATTTATTTTTTATTTTATAACTGTGTAAGGGTGTCAGATCTTGGAAATACAGACAGTTGTTAGCTGCCATATGGTTACAGGGAATTGAACTCAGGACCTCTGGAAGAACAGCCAGTGTTCTTAACTGCTGAGCCATCTCTCCAGCCCCTCCTGTGTTCCCTTTCATTACAGCTGAAATTCTAACTATTATTCGCCTCCATCAGGTGGGATCAGTGGCTCAATAGTACTGTAAGCAATGCAGACTAACTTGAAGAGCTAACTGCAAACTGCCAGAGAAAGAGATGGGGTAAAATATCTAGACAAGAAAAAAGGTTCAAATGGTGGTAATGCCCAGGAGAGTTAGAGACTTTGGAAAACAGTCCTGTGACAATGCAACTCAAGTTACAGTTGTGAAGAATTTATCAATGGATTGGGGGCAGGCTCTGCAAAGGACTACATGAGTCTCACAGAAACATGTCCATCTAGAGAAAAGAAAGGAAGCTCTCAATGAAACCTTCTGATAACTTGAGTGCTAACACCACTGATAGGCAGGCTACCAAGATGCTCAACCCTGCTGCTTGGGAGAGTAAAAGTACATTATGCCAGACCTAATGCAGTTCCCAGTTTCCTTTCTGGAAAGTAAATATATTGCAAAAACCAGAAATTACAATGTTTTAATTTTCATTAAAAAATAGGATCATACCAATTCATACACAAATCATTTCACCTCACCATTTCTAGGTTTAAAAGTTTACATTTGAACCTTTAAGCTAAAGATCACACTCTAAAACCAAAGCCAATGCTAAGTGTATCCTATAGCACATTATAAACAGCAGATATATGTTTACTACAGATGAAAGCATTTGTTTAATGGAGCCTATAAAAGCAAGAATTAATAACTACACGAATAACTTTAATCACAATTAACATTTCCCAAACACTATTAACTGAGTGACTGTCACAGTGAACACACATGCATGGAAAATGCTTTCTGGGGTCAGATCAGTAGTAACAGTAGGATTATTTAAAAGAAGTTAACCTATACTGCTCAAGTCGGAGTGGGGGGAACCAGGGAATGAATATGGTTGTATTCACTGGGACATTAATTTTCATAACCAGGCTGGAAAAATAGACTTGAAAATGGATTTTTGGAAGTCAGTCTAAAGAATCACTCATTGGTAACACATACTGTCTCTCAGGAGTTTAATGATGCTCTGGTCATCAAATGGCTGCTAGGAACATGGCTTACCTGTACAAACTTGCATTGGTACAGGAACCGCGCTCCTGCCACTTGAGCTTGTGGGTTGGACTGAAGTCCTACATGTGCCCACAACACCTGGATCTCCAGGGAAACTGGTATGAGACAGCAGGAAGTGCAGTTGATGACCTGCAGAAGGTAAAGAAGCAGGCACTCAGTTGTCATCATTTTTTTTAAAGATTTATTTATTTATTATGTATATAGTGTACAGAAGAGCGTACCAGATGTCATCATACATGGTTATGAGCCACCATGTGGTTGCTGGGAACTGAGCTCAGGACCTCTGGAAGAACAGTCAGTGCTCTTAACCTCTCAGCCATCTCTCCAGCCCATCATTTTTGTTTTTTAAGATTCATTTTATTTTTATTTATGTGTGTGTGTGTGTATTTGCACATGTGTGCAAATGCGCATGGAGGCTAGAAAGGGTGACAGATTCCCTGTAGATAGAGTTATAGGCAGTTGTCAGCTACCTTCCAGTGGGTGCTTTTACCTACTGATCCATCTCTCAGCATCTTCTGAGCAGCTCATTTTTAAAGTATCATGCAGTAACATAGAAGGCCCACATGGCTATGAGGAAGCACAAAACTATGCCATAAAAATGTTCTTCATCTTAAAATAAAGTTGTGGTTAAAAGTTATCAACAGGTTGAAGATTCATCTGAAAACTAAAGATACAGCTATCATATGGTATGGTTATTCTGCTCTTGGGTGTATACATTCAACGAAAATGAAACCGGCATGCCAAAGAGATAGTTTACTGCACTGCTATTCACAACAACCAAGATAGGATGTCGACTGAGGATCCCATCAAAGGATGAAAAGATGAAGGAAATGTAGCATTCATATAATGAGTGGGATAAGATTCATTCATTCACAAAAGAAAGACTGAAATCTTGTTATGGGTGGACATGGAGAGCACCACATTCCATGAAGTGACACAAGAGCACACCATCACACATAAGTGGGAACTGAAAATGCTGATCTTGACACGGAAGAGTAGAATTCTGCAGTGACTATGGAGACTAGCTAAAGGTGGGGTGGGGTGGGGTGCACAGGGAGGAATAATCGGGACCAGGCTACAGTTAAATAGGAAGAAGACTCTCTAGTGCTCACAGCACAGTAGGGGGACTAAAGTTTCAATTAACTCTTTGTGTGCACTCAATCCAGAATTTGAAGGTTTAAATCCCAGCACTGAAGGAAAAAAGAGCTTGAAAAAGAGGAGCTGACTCTGAAGGTAACAAAGAGGAGGTAAAAATGGTAACTAAATATTGTATGAATATACTCAAGCTTCACAGATAGTCCTCAAATATACAGTTACGTTAATTAAAATAAAACTTCCAAAAAGGGCATCCAACTAACATCACATGCTGCCACTCACTAAGTGACAGCTACAAAGTGTCTACTATGAACCAAGGCTATGAAAGGCCGTGGCCTTGAGCAGACAACTTGGATAAAGAAAAGGATTTGAACAGAAAAGCAATGACAAGCTAAATAAGACACATTAGGGTTAGATTATGAAGCCATCCACATAGTCTATTTTGAAGGCATCAGGAAGCCATGCAAGTATTTTTTTTTTAGGATTTGTTTATTATGTATATACAGTGTTCTGTTTGTATGTATGCCTACATGCTAGAAGAGGGCACCAGATCTCATTATAGATGGTGATGAGGCACCATGTGGTTGCTGGGAATTGAACTCAGGACCTCTGGAAGAATAGCCAGTGCTCTTAACCTCTAAGTCATGTCTCCACCCCCATGCAAATCTTTAGAACAGAAACATGGCATATTTAAAGCAGTAGCATAAGAGAAATAATGGGAAGATGTAGAAGGATATATCTTACTCAATTTCATCTTTTAAACCATTAAAACACTAGGTAAATGTGAAAAGTGTGATCTTTATTTGGTGGCACTGAAATCTAAACCTAACTCAATTATCTGGCAAGAGTTCTACATTGAGCCACATACTCTGTCATAAAACCCTAACCTGTTGCAATCACAAGAGAATGAGTCTGCTGCCAGCCTCATAAACAAACCTGCATTGACCAAATATTAAGACTATACGTGTAGCTGGGAACATGGCTCGAGAGGTAAAGCTTGCTGGCTGCCAATCCTGGCAGCTTGAGTTTCCGTGTGCAGCCCCAGAATGCACACGGAAGGAGAGGACCACCTCTCCAAGCTGTCCTCTGACTTCCGTACATACGCACACACATGATAAATATAGTGAAAAAAAAAATAACGTAAGAATATGTGAAATATCTGGCATGGCTTTGAATCATAATCAACCATCGGTGGTTCTCAAGCTTCCTAATGCTGTGACCCTTTAATACAGTTCTTCACATGGTGGTGACCCCTAACCATAAAATTAGTTTTGTTGCTACTTCAAAATTGTAATTTTGCTACTGCTATGAATTGTAATGTAAGTATCCAATAGGCAGGATGGTCTTAGGTGACCCTGTGAAAGGTTGTTCAAATCCCAAAGAGGTTTTGACCTACACAATGTTGAGACTCACTGCTCTAGATAATCTTAAAGTTTTTTTAAAGTCAGGAAAATAGATTAGATGCATGTGTAATCTGTAATAGTGATTCAAACAGTCATAATTCCTCACACTCCTCTTTCGATGGTAAACACAGGAGGGAGGAGGGCTGGTTTTTCCTTGCCATCCGTAATTTCAAAGGTGGGAGAGGCGCTGCCACTCAGCAGTGGCTTCCTTCCTTACCGAGACACTGCAGTTCCTGCTGAGGATCCTCGTCCACCCTCCTTTCTGGGCTGGGTCAGCATTGCCAAAGATGGCAACGTGCTCTGGTTTGGGCCTTCCATGAAGAGCCTGGTAAATCTCCTTCTGCAAGTGTCCGCAGTTCACTTCTTTGGGTCTGTAAGTAAACACCATGGAAGCTGCAGTCCAACTCTAGCATGGGAGTGGCCATATTAACATGTAAACATTAAGATTAATATGATAGATTGGAGGAAATATCCTTAATAGGTACGCTACACCATCAGAAAACACTCAGCAATACAGTAACAGATGTAAAGACCATCACTTTCTAAAGAGTTACAGTATTAACAGCTACTACATCAACACAGCGTCCCTATAAAACAGAAACAAAACTGGGAAGTGCTCTGAGGCAATTAATTACCTTAACTTGCAGCCAGATATTGTGTTCACTCCAAACTGTACTTCATGTCTCTTAACAGAGCAAATGCCATTACCCTCGCTCTGCAACAGGGTCATCTGAGGTGCAAAAGTGATCGTCAAGGTGATTTGAACAGAAATAGGAAGTGGGCAGAGCTGGGAAACTGATGTTTTCACAATTCCCTAAGCACTATTTGTATCAGTACACTGTGTGTTAAGTCATGATTTTGTTTTCTCTAATAGTTAAAAAAAAAAAAAAAAAAAAAAAAAAAAACCCAATTGGGGGCAGGAGAGATGGCTCAGAGGTTAAGAGCACTGACTGTTTTTCCAGAGGTCCTGAGTTCAATTCCCAGCAACCATATGGTGGCTCACAACTATCTATGATGAGATCTGGTGCCCTCCTCTGTATACATAATAAATAAATAAATAAATCTTTAAGAAAACAATTAGTTTTTCTAAAAATGATTATTAACCACATATATATGTACATATTAGCATATAAATATCTCATTAAAATATCAAAAGTCATCACAATCCTCACTTTCAGCTAGTCTGAGTTATGAAGTCTTTGATGGCATCAACATTTAAGAACATGAAATACTTTGGTAAAGAAAAATACTAAATACCAAAGCCCGAGGGAACCTTGAGAACTGAAAAAGCAGAAACATCAGCAGCATTTCACGACAGTCCACCCAGCTCCAAAAAAAGATACCGAGTGACCAAAGTCACCAGTTAGCACCAAAAGTGGCTTCCCAACGAGGTAGCCAGGATTCCCACTTCTGGGACCTGTAGGAGCAGCAGCCATGCGCTGTTCAAAGGCCTGCAGAAGGAAGGAGACAATTACTATGCAAACACGTTTCCCTGCTGGCCAGCCTCAATCTTCCCTCACACAGGCAGTCTACGAGCTGCAAGTTCTGCACTGCAGCTCTGCCTTCCCATTCTTCTTGCTCTAAAATAAATCTGGAGTGATCTGTTTGCTGCTTTGCTTTGGGGAGTACTGAGGGCTGAGCTTAGGGTCTTGCACAGGCTACGCAACCTGAACTGAAATTTCCTACGTTAATTCCGCCAAAGATTAAAGACAAGGATCTCCTAAGGATCCCTTGACACTATTTCTCACATGTTGATATTGATTTCCTGCAGTGTGTGGTCTGGCTGAATCCAGAGGCATTTAAATGTAAATTTCATTTTAAACAGTAACAGGGCTGTGAGAGACACAGAGCTTGGCTGGTCTCAAACTTGGAAAGAACTCTGCCTGGTTCAAAGGAAGAGAACTGGTAGAAGAAGAAAGAAAGATAAATAAGAGTGGTGAAGGTCCAAACCATAGATTCAGTGAGAAATAGAACTATGAAGGTCCAGAAAGAGAAAAAAAAAAAGAGTACAAGAATTTCTGCGTGTTGCTAAGACTGATGATGAGTTCCTTTAACAAGTTTGGATTTGAGCACCACATTGGTTGGGTCCAAACAGAGCATCAGAAAATGTTAACGACACATGTGTATTGAATACCTGTCACTTTAGTGAAATTAAGGAGCAGTAATGTCAAGCCCTCAAATAAGACCAAGGTGGGCCTTAAGATTCTGATTCTATTTTGCATGCATTACAGAAACAGAGTGCTATCATTTCTTTGCTATGAAGTAGAGTGGGAGATTTTACTAAAGATCGTAGGAGAAAAAGAGGTGCTCAGAAAGACAGCCAGCCAGCCAGACTCAGTATAGATACTGGTTCTGCAAAGTGCTGTTTTCTAGGACTCAGCCCCTGACTCTCTCTGAGAGAAAGCCACTGACCCTAAAGTGAATGATGAATTCTTGTTGTAAGGAAACACCTGGCTGGACAGTCAGGTTGTTCTGTCTAAAGCTGACGGAGACTTTCTGGATCCCAAAGGTCCCATTGGTCTCTATGTCATAGATGACCTGAAAAGCAAAAGAAGAATCAGTTAGTAAACAGCTGTGAATTTACTGTGTGGACACAGAAGACTCTTCGATCTGTATTTTAACTGCATGCCAGAGACTGAAGAGTAATCAGAAACACACCAAAAATAATAGCACAAAGATAAAGATGGCTTGATATTGCATTTGCATGTGGAAAAGTGATCAAATAGGGCTCTTAGGAAAAGAAGTGTGCTTAAGACAAGTAGGGTTCTGAGTGTGGCCAAAGACCAGCAGGTGTGGCAAAGGGAAGCACAGAATGGAAACCTGGGTTACTAAACCCCCGCAGTGTCTGAAGAGAAATAAAAATAGTAGCTGGGGACAGAAGGGAGCACATTCCTTAAAAATGATTACCTTAAGATGATTTTTACTTCCTTACACATGTCATTGGCTGTAAGAGAAAACTAGGACTGACTCTCCTCAGACTCTGAGATGATAGCGTATCAGCAGAGGGCAACGTGAAAAGTCAGTGAGAGCCAGCACAGGACTGTGAGTACAGTGTCTAAAACACTGGAGGACAGAAGTGATGGACACAATGGAAATATGGTGGGGAACTAAGTGATGGGCTCAATCCCAGCAGCTCAGGGAGTCAGCTAGACCTTAGGGGAAGATGAGGTTCCTCCGGTGATGCTCACCAACATGCACCAGTCCGTACCTGGGAAACTATATTCTGACATGTGTTTCCATCCAACAGAGGAGGACTGGTTTGCGAGGTGAGTGTCACAGGAACCTGGAGCTGATAAGAGAAAGAAGCAAATTAACTGAAATTGAAAATGGCCTTTTCTTCTCTAGCTATATATTACATTAAAATGAATACTTTCTTTTTCCTTGACTATCCCAATTTTCTTTCCTTCCAGTGCCAGACAACTTAAATCCAAATCATTCTGAATCAACACATCTCAACATAAGCCTCTTGGAACATTATTATCATAATGTCCTATTATACATGAGGCAAGGGCCCAAGCCAATCAGATGTAAAGAATTCTGTGGGTGGCAGGACCCCCATGACAAAGAAAAAAAGAAACTACAAATTTAAGCACACATAAAAATCACTGAAACACAGCAAATATTTTAAATCTAAAAGGATTCGGTACTCCACCTCCCCTGCAGACACTGACAATGCCCGTTAGTATATGAGAAGACTCAGAAATACGCACTCCATAGGTAGCATTTTAGCTAGATTTAACTCAGGTGTTTTCTAAGACTTACCAACATCTCATCAGTCTTTATCTCATGTGAAGCTATGTCTAGAGCCATGCTTGACTATGGTACAAAATGCCTCCATTCTCTTTCATTATTCTAATCTAGAGTGAACTGGATTCAGATACACACAAGCCAGGTATTCTTTTTCCCCTCGCTAAATGGCATCCATCGTACCTTTGTATCCTGAAGATCAGTCATACCTCTTGGAACCTAGGAAAGGTGAAGAACAGAGCATGAGGGTACGTATGCCCTTCATAAAATCACCAGGAGTTTCCACTACACATGACCTCAAACAGACTTGGTGGGGCAGGGGAAGATCAAACTACTGGAATGGCCTCTCCCACTCTCCCCTCACTATATGCTGGAAGTGGAGCTGGATGCCAGACCAGACTGCAATGCCTACCTATCCAGAGCTCCAAAAGCAAACTTTGGCAAAACGGAATGGTCACCTGTTCCTTCACCTTCTCAAGTAAACCCACTAGCCAGGATGGTGACAAGGTCTTATCATGGATCTGAAGCCTCTAATTCTTCTCTCTTTCTTCAGACAATAGTTTCCATACCTTCTACCTTATACTAGATCTTGGGAATTATGACTTCCAGCTTGGGGATTTTCTAGCCCACAACAGTGGGTGGCATGTGACTTCACAGTGAAGTTGGGTGATCTGAGTGAGGAGAATCTGTAGGGTGGGGACAAAGGAACACCTACCTTCAAGACTGTGAAGTTATAGTAAGTGGTAGCATCCAGGGCTGGCTCTGAGGTGCAGCTCCTAGCCAGGTCCCTGAAGAAACGGGTGCAGGTTGTACTTTTACTCTCTAGGAAGCCTTGCAACACAAAGAGGAGACTCGTAAGTAAGAAAGCCTATTTCTAAAAAGGCGAAAGGCCGGTGGACTCCCACCCTAGACCCACCTGCAGGATTGCTCTCAGTACAAAATCCCCCAGCTCCCACTGCTGCAGGCTGCTTCAGTAAGCTTACTAGAGACTGGCTGGGGTGGTAAGTCAGGATGGGATCCCCAGCCTGAATAAAACAGAGGACAAATTTATTCATGGCAAGGCTAGACCCAACAGCCCAGGAGCAGGAAGCAGAATCAAAAGTTAACTCGATGGCTTGCTGACTGTCCTCTTAAACCACTGATAACAGTTAATCTCGTTGTAAGAAGGTACTACAAGGTTACGAGGCCAACTGTACTCTGTCAGGAAAACCAGACTACTCCATCCCTTTTCCCAGGCTCACCCTGTAAAATGGTAATAGCGGCTGGGTTTTTGATGTTGAAGTAAAGGACTGGCCTCCAAACTCCGCAGCCAGGGCCTGGAAGTTGGTTGCATTGACTGTTTGGAGCTTCTGGAAATAGTTTAATTTTGCTAAAATTATAAAGAACAGAGACTTAGATAAAAAAAAAAATTCTTTTTAAGTATCTGACATACTTTGAAAGTACAGCAAGCACACATTATCACATGCAAAGAAACATCAAGAGTTTTAGGAAGTACTACAAATCAGCTGTGGTGCCTGCCTTTAGTCTCAGTACTTGGGGGCAGGGGCAAGTGGATCTCTGAGTTCGAGGCCAGCCTGGTCTACAGAGCTTGTCCTAAGACAGCCAGGCTGTTACACAGAGAAATTCTGTCTCAAAAAACAAAACAACAATAACACAGAGAGAGGAAAAAAGAAGAGAGAGAGTTATAAGATGGTTCGGTGGGTAAAGGTGATTGCCACCAAAGACTGACAATGACCTGAGCTGATCTGAGATTTACACGGTGGAAGCGGAGAACTAATTCTTATAAGCTGTCCTTTTATCTCCACAAGTGTGCTGTGCCATGTCTTTATGTCATGCGCCCACACACCCTTCACAAACAAACAGTAAATAAATGTACGTTTTACAGAACAAAGTACCGCTCACACCTAGGAGTGCTGACACCTGATCGTGCATCACCTTGTAGCACAGGTGTTCTGACACTTGGTCTATGTCTGCCCTGCATCTCTAGAATCTGAGGCTTCCACCTCTACAGCTTCCAGGAACAGTTTCACATTTCCTCCAGAAACTGCACAGAATAGCTATATACTTCATATCAAATCCAGTTATCGCTTCCTTTGTAAGTAAAACTTAAAGTGGAGAGAAAAGATAAAGTCAGACAGCCAATATCTACTGATTCTTCCCGTGGCTTTTATCAGTAAGAAAAAGTTAACACTTGGCCCTCACTTCAGTACAGGTGTTCTGGGAGAAGTGATAAAAGGCGATGACTCAGCCAAGACACACAAGCTATATACACATATAACAAAAATATCCATGTCTATCATCCATCCTTGTCAATGTCCACTATTGCACATGACATACCAATACCCAACAGTTTAAAGGCAGTTAAACTCTGACATAAAGAAGCCTTGTACCATCTCATCAATTCCCACTAGGACATTTGGATCTTCAGAGGCAGATGAGATATAAGCACCTCAGAATAAGTGAGCCAAACCAGGAGTAGACCACCAATCTCCCAATGCCTGGTCTACAGTTTTCCCACTCCACCATGACGTAGAGATCCCCCGTAAGAACAGACCTCACTGGTCATTGTCAGGAGGTCTTGTCCACTGTGAATAAATAGTGGGTTTGTTCTCTTAAGGAGCTGACAATTTATCTGGAGAGTCATAATAGTCACACAAACTGCTAACAGTACAAGGAACTAACTATATGATTTAAGTGTCTCAAAACTTCTGGGGATTGTCTCAGTTTGAACTCCGGCAAGTGAGGATTCTTAGAAGAGCCAAGGTTTTCAAAATGCAAGAAAAAAAGAGAACCACTTAAGTCAAGGAGAAAAGAAGTAAAATTTAGCAAAATTCAAGGCATATCTTGAGGACAAGGAACATTAATTTGACCAAAACAAAAGGTCAGTGTAAAAAGAGAAATTAGAGAAAAAGAAAGAAAAAAGAGTTAACTCAGGTATGAGAGCACTGTGACTGCTAGACTAAAGGAGCTGGGCAGTATTCTCAAGGTAATGGAGAGTCACTGGAGATTTCTGAAATTACTAAAGTCCCCTACTCACTGAAGGAAGAGGGTAGGGGTAAAGGTAGAAGGAGATGGTGAGATAGGGCACATCTTAATAAATGCTAAATGACAAGAATGGCCAAACTTGTTTCTACTCACAGTTGTTCACAAGGACACAAAATTGTGTGATTCCACTGGAATCTGTGAAAACTCTGGAAGGAAATGGGGAGTTGCTCCTGAAGATAAGAGAGTTGTCGACACATACCCAGCTGGAAGATCTGTGAGGACAGAAGAAGATATTGAGGAGTGGCAAGGGGTAGGATTGGGGAGGGGCCATGGATGTCTGATGCCAAGAGGCTCTGTGGGCAGCTGTGGTACAATATACAGATTCTGTTTTACTAAATGGCTCAGCTCTACCAAAACTGGAAAAAAGATCTCTCCTGGGAAAACCCAAAGTAACATCCTAGCGGAGGAAGCAGGGGTGAGAGGCTCTAGGCCCTAAGAGCATGGCAGCTCACCTTACGCTACCAGGAAGACAGAAGGAAAAAACAGTCCTGGGATGGAGAAGATCGCAGTCCTTGTCACAGCAGCAGTTTAAATCGCAGGTACCAGGAGTCAAGTCACAGACGCAGATCGGCAAGGCTATAAGTACAAGTTAAAGTAAAGCGACATGAAGCTCACCAACATTTTCCCGCGCGAACAGCCCCTCCTGGCTGTGTGGCATGTCAATTTTGTCTACAGAATTTTAGGTCTGAGAAGCCAATCCTTCCATCCCCTATCCCGCCGCATCACCTGGAAAGGGGTCTGTGGTTACATTCTCGGGCATCACTGGGGTCCCGGGAGTCGGGTTCTCGGATGAATCCGGAGGAGCAGGAGTCTCCACTTCGGTAGTCATTGGCCCCAGGGCCGAGGAAGTGGGCAGAGGCTGGGCTGGGGAGGAGGGCTGAGGTCCGGCGGCGTCAGGAAGCATCAGGACTACCACCGTCAGCAGGTGCAGCTGCGGGAGGCACATATAGCAGGCGGGCTGCAGAGGGGTGCACAGGACCCTCGAGCTCCAGAAGCCTCCTAGAAGCACAGGCAGGAGGAGTTGCATCGACGTCATCAGCTTCCATCCGCGCATTGGCTCCAGGCGGTTGTTAAATGCTCTTCAGCCAATGGAGGGCCGTGTTGTTGCGACCCTGCGTATCCTTCGTTCAGTGCCCGCCTCCTTAGCGGCGCGTGGCTCCCGTCACCTGGCAACCTGAGAAGCACCCCGGCGGAGGCGCCTTGGCTCCTTCCTGCCGCTAGATGGCGGCTGGTGTCATGTTGGTACCCTATGCGGATCTGGAGGAGTCGAGTGAGGTCTCCCTTGAATGGAAGACCCAGAAGCAGGGACTGGAATTACATGGCTTTTTCGATCCGTTTTTTCAAGGTAAGAGTCCCTTTCTGTGGAAGGGTCACGATCTCAAAAACAAAAACACATCGGAAGTCACATCCCTTAAACATGCCCATAAACTGAGTACCAGATCATGCTCGTTACTCTGAGACTCAAGCAGGATCACTAGTTTTAGGCCAGTCTAGGCTACAGAGTGAGTCTCTGTTTCCTAAAACAAAGTCCCCATGATAGGGACTGGAGAGATGGCTCAGCTGCTAAGAACATTTATTCTTTCAGAGGACTGGGGTTTGATTCCTACACCCAGGGTGTGTCTTACAACCATCCCTAACTCCACTCCCATGAGGTTCCCCCCGCCTAGTTTCACGTAGCCCAGGCTGACCACCAAACTCAAAACGTGGCCAAGGATGATCCTGAATTTCTGATCCTACTGAGTTGCCGGAATAACAACTATGCAGGCCACCACAACATCTTGGGGCTCAAACTCAAAGCTTTGACACACTCAGCAAATACTCTACCAACTTCAGTTTTATTACTGAACTACTAATAATATTTAGTAAGTGCATCATATCTGTAAAGGTGATCTGAATATTTGTTGCTGGAAAGGGTAGTGAGAAGAGACACTCACTACAAGAAAATAGGGTAGGGGGCTAGAGAAAATCAAAATTTAGAAACATATACTGAGGAGAAAGCAAAGTAATATAAAGAAATGGAAGTAACCAAGGAACTTTTCTTACCATTTTAAATGCAAGGATTTGAACACTCTTTGAACTCTCTTGAGTGCTTTTGCTTGTCTTCAGAGTGGTCGACACAGGCATGTATAACTGTTGCACATGTGATGGGTACCTAGTCTGCTTAGCTGCTAAATATTTGATTTTAAAATTGTAATTAATTCAAAGTTAAACAACCTCACGTGACTAATGGCTATTGAACTGAGCAGTTGCCTTGTATGTGATCAAAACCCATCTGCCAGACCTTGTCTCCCTGTAGTTACAATTCTAAACATCTGGATTATTTTAATTGATTGTTTGCAGAAATAAAGTAAATTACCTGACTAAACTCTAGTTAGTGCACTTCCTTAAGACTGACTTCAGATACCTCTCTTTTCCAGTGAATTTCCTGGGCAGATAAGATTTGGGACACTTGAAATTGCTCATATTTCCCAAGAAGATCTTAATTTTTATAATGCCTTGAAATTTGTAGCTAAATATATATTTATGCTCTAAATATTCTGAAACATTTTTATGTGATTGGGTAGTAAACTCAGAAATAAATATATTTATGTGGTGTTTGACCTTACTATACCTATTGGTTGTATTAGCAATTTCCATAGGTTTTTTTTTATTTATTTTTTATTTTTTCTTTATGTGTAAGTGTCTCTGTGTGTGCCTCATTGTGTGGTGCTTGAGAAGGAAAGAGAGGGGTTAAGATTCCCCTGGAGCTGGAGCTACAGGGGTTTGTGAGCCTACTAGTGTGGGTGATTGGAACTGAAGGGAGAGCAGAAAGCAGTCTTCCCATCTCTCCTGCCCACATTCCATAGGCTTTCAGAGGCCAAATTTATCTTCCTCAAACTATATGTATTTACTAGAATATAATTTCTGTAAGGTAAGAGGTTTTTATTTGTTTTGTTTGCTAATATCTCCCCTTGCCTAGTCATGCTAGCTACATTCACAGATGAATATTTAAAATATATATTGATGATTGTTTCATTGAACTCTTTCAATTTAGTTTTGGGGAGATTATTTTATGTCAGATTGTGTCTATCTTTCTAACTTCAGTTTTATATCTGATCATAAAATCTTTTAGATCTCAAAGTTTAGAATTTTCCTTTCCACTCTCAAGTTATTCCTAGATGATTGTTGGCAAACTCAGCTGGTTGACGTAATCTCAGGGTTGACTGATAAGGAAGTGCAGCTCAGTGACGTCTGAGTTGCTTTTCCCTATCTTCAAATTTAGCACTTAAGGGTTGGGTCCAGCTCAGTGGCAGAGTGCTTGTCTACAAAGTTATAGGCCCTGTGCTCTGTCTCCAGCACTGGGGGTGGGGCAGCAGTTTATGTCTCCATCTACTAATTTTTCTGTAATTAGTAGAGATCTGGGAAAGAGGAGTTAGAAATTGTTCCCAGTCTTCCATCTTGATCCAATCTGATATGTTTTCAACCACATATTGAATGTTTTTCCTCTCAAACACAGACAGCTTGCTGGAATCATATGATCTAATTTGGAAATCTCTACTTCTAAGATGATGTCATATTAACTCATCCAAAGACTTGGCTCTATCTTACAACTGGCATCTGCATGGCACATGGGAACAAATTTCATTCTCCTTAAAACTGTCTTTTAGATTTTAATATTAGATCCCCAAAGAATTGAGTTTCTCTTTGTTGTCGTTGTTGGTTTGTTTACAGTTTGTTTGTTTTTTGAGACAGTGTTTTTCTGTGCAATAGCCTTGGCTGTCCTGAAATTTGCTTTGTAGACCAGGCTGGCCTTGAATTCACAGAGATCTGTCTGCCTCTGCCTTCTAAGTGCTGGGACTAAAGGTGTGTGCCACCACCATCCAGCAAGAATTGAGATTTTTATGTTTCAGATTCCACTAAATAGAAAGTAAGAAGAATTTAGACCAATTTTTGTTCAGCTGTCACAACTGGGAATGAAATCTGTCCTCTACTGTAAATCTAAACATCACAGGGAAGGATGCTGGATGCACAGAATCATGTGCAGACATAAACACACTTTGACATAAAAACAAGAAAAGGGAATTTGTGGGGAAGAGACAGAGAGCCGACAGCTGTGAGCTGCCCTGTGCTGTAGCTTTGGTGTGGTGGAACCTCTAAAGAGAGGCCATCTCTTACCTTCACCTCTTGTGAAATTTTTTGACCTTCTGCTCTGTTTTGGACTTTGGGAGAAACCTTAACATTAAAGGAGATGGCTAGCAATGCTACCAACAAGACAGATCTGTGAAATCCCAAGTATTCACTGGAGATCTCAGCACTTTGTGGTCTACTGTGGAGGCATTCTCTTCAAATACAGCAAAATTGTGGGTTCCTCTGTACATAAGGGCTTTGCCTTCGTCAAGTTTGTTAATGAGAGACATACCTGGGCTGCTGTAGCTGGAAAGGATGGCAGAATGGTTGCTGGCTGGGGCTTAGATGTTAATCTGACTGAAGAGCAAAAAGAGAACCGAGGTGTGAAAGGATCTGCAGCGGAAATGTATGGCTCCTTGTTTGACTCAGACCATGACGTCCAACAGAAACGGAATTCCTATGACAGGATGTACAGTTTCCCATCTGATCCCCAATAGAGATGAAGAATGAAAGGTCTAGACAGGAGCAGAGCAGCCTCTCTGTGCAGAAACAGGAAAGTAGCTGAAGATGGAGGCTGAGGCAGATGACCCTGTAGGTCTGGTGGCCTGCTGGATGATGATGACAGTGAAGGTGGCTGCGGGGTGTGTGTGTGTGTGTGTGTGTGTGTGTGTGTGTGTGTGTGTGTGTGTGTGAAATAAGGATTTGATAGACCTCAGACTCAGAGTACTATCCTCGGGAAGGGGGGCCCCAAGAACCCAGACTCCAGTCCAGTTGATTCAAATGGCAAGAGGATTTATTTCGTCTGTACAGGCGGGCTACCTCCCTGCCTCGGGAGCAGGAGAGTCGTAGCAATTAACAATCTCATATCTCTTTTAAAGGCTAAAAAAACCCATAAAATCACCATAGCAACTGGGGCAATACATGATTGGTCACTTTAAAGGTCATACTTCAGCTGGTTAGGGGGCTTTTACAACTGGGTGTTGGTCGCAGCTATTCTGCTTGGAACTTCTGGTATTTTAATCACAGGTTCGACCATTATGTCCTAATGGTCATCTGAGTTGATTATGGCTATCTGGGCTGGGTCACTCTGTTTCCTGGGACAGACTTTTAGACTTTTAGTTCCTTGTTCTCATGACGGGTGCTCTGCCGAATACCTGAACTGAATGCCTGGGTCAGGTCCTAGAACCCAGGGTCCGTCAGATTTTTAACTAAACTTTATGAAAAATCCATAGGAAATTAACAAAAATTGGCCAGACTTGACCATGTTCTTTATGGAAGAGTGTATCTGCTATACTTTGGATCTAAAGTCTCAGAGGACCAGCCTGTGGTGCTGTTGTGTGATAGATCCTTCTGGAAGTGAGGTGTGGTGGAAGGATGTTTCCTGGCTGCAGTAATATGCATACCTTCCTCTGGCCCTGAGATCTTTTGACTTCTGCCTCACACAAGCCCAATGACCATGTGAGAAAGCCTCCTATACAAACCTTTCCTTCTGGAGGCTCTTGTGTCAGGGCTGGAAATCTGTCTAGCATCATTTCTAAATGACTGATAAACAAGAGAACAGAAACATCATTTGTTGTTCTTGGTCTTACTTTTTGGGGGGCCCACTACCCAGTTCCCAAATAAATCACTTACAGAGGCTTATTCTTAATTATAAATGCCCGTCCTTAGCTTGGCAGCTTTCCCTAACTTAGATTATCCTGTCTATCTTTTGCCTCTGGGCTTTTCATTTTCTATTCTTGGATACTTTCTTTGTTTCTACTCCATGGCTTGCTGTGCAGCTGAGTGGCTGGCCATTGGGTCCTCCTCCTTCTCTGGCTACTTCTTCCTTTTTTTCCAGATTTGTCCTCCTATTTATTCTCTCTGCCTGACAGCCCGCCTATCCTTTCTCCTGCCTTGCTATTGGCTGTTCAGCTCTTTTTTTTTTTAAAGATTTATTTATTTATTATGTATATAGTGTACAGAAGAGGGTACCAGATGTCATCATAGATAGTTGTGAGCCACCATGTGGTTGCTGGGAACTGAACTCAGGACCTCTGGAAGAACAGTCAGTGCTCTTAACCTCTGAGCCATCTCTCCAGCCCCCTGTTCAGCTCTTTATTAGACCATCAGATACCCTAGACAGGCAAAATAACACAGCTTCACAGACTTAAGCAAATGCAACATAAACAAAAGTAACACACCTTAAAATAATATTCTACAACAGTTATTGATCAAGAAAACCAGAGTAAAGACAACAATGAAATACCATAACTCCCAGAGGAGCAAAAACTAGAAAAACCAGCTCATACAGTTTCGGTGAGGATATAGAATTACTAGATTTCCCCATTTTGAGCCAGGATCTTTTAGTTCAAGTTAACCTTGAACTCACAGTGATCCTCCTGTGTCAGCCTCCTGAGTGCTACAATTGTAGGCATAAGCTGTCATGGTGGTGTCACATTTATTATTGGTAAATTGTTAAGTCCAAAAGACTGATAAGAGAGTAGTTACAGCATAGCACTGTTATATCACTCCAGGGATCACACAACAAATGTATATAAGTCATAGTATAGTATAGTTTTATGATACCACAACATATTGCAAGGAAAATAAATAATTTTATATGATTTTATTAAACATTTGTTCATATGTATCTATTTTGTATATATGAGTGTTGTGCCTGTGTGCGTTGTGCTCAGAGAAGCCAGAGGAGGACTCCAGCCCTGGAGCTGGAGTTAGAGATGGCTGTGAGCCACTATGTGGATGCTGGAAAGGAACCCAGATCCTCTGCAAAAACAACGTGCTCTAAACCCCTGAGCCATGGCCCCAGTCCCCTCTTCATTAGAAGGAAATCCAAAACAAGGCAAAACTGTCCTGTTATTGGAGCCAGGACAGTGGATTGTCTGAGCAGAGTTGTGAGTGGGTGGGAGTGGCGTACTCGGAACCAGTCATCAATTTCCTCAGTTTACTGCATTGGTGTATGATTGTGTTTTGGGTAGTTGTGTGCAGTATTAATGAATGTGTGTCCATGTTTCTGCCTCCTTCCTGATGTCCTTTCCTTTTTTTCTTTCATTTTATGATGTTTTAATTTTTAAACTTGTCATATTTCATTTTTGAAAATTGACAAATTAGGTAGAAAATTGTAGAATTTTCCCATAATTTATTCATTTTTAGTTTGTTTTTATGCTTTATTTTCCTCAATCCTCCACTATCCTAAAGATTCACCATTACTGAAGAACAAGCTTTGGGGCAATAAGAATTCACAATTAAACATTTAAAAATTATAATATGAATGAATAACATAAATATTTAATTAAGACAAAAGTTTAAATTAGGAAAAAAAATTATCCACTTCTATTATCTTCCACAATTTTAAACAAGAAGAGTTGCAATGGTACTTTTCTTCTTCTTTTTTTTTTTCCTTCTTTATTTTGTATTTAACAAAAAACAGTTACATAAATTTAAAATGAGGAAAAATTAACAATCACTATAAAGAGGATAAGAATCATAAGCATAGCTTATCAACGGTGGTAATGCAAATAAGATTGCTACATATATATTTACTTTGTGTTCAGCTTTCCCTCTGAAATTTTTTTTCCCATCCCTGTATATCCTTATTCAAGGTCCCTTCCCCCTCCCACCACATCTTGACATTTCTCTTCTCTGCAACTCCCCATCCCCTCCCTGGGCAGGGAGCGGAGAGTCCTATGGTCCCACTGACCCAATCAATAATGCTTGGATCATTCTCCACTCCTGGCCAAATCCAGTTTTGTCCCCCCTCCCTCAAGAGTGAGTCTGGTGTTCCTATAGTTGGAGTGGGGTTCGAAGGCTCAGTTCAGGGTGCTTCTGATCCCAGGCTGTTCAGTGGTTGTGGTTTGCCGCTTGGGCATGTTTGGCTTTTTTCTTGTTTGTTTGTTTAGAGACCACTAGTGAGTGAGTACATCCCCTGCTTATCTCTCTGAGATTGTGATACCTTGCTCAGGAGGATATTCTCCAAATCCATCCATTTGCCTGTGAATTTGAGGATATCATTTTTTCTTACTGCTGAGTAGTATTCCATTGTGTAGATGTACCACAGTTTGTTAATCCATTCTTCAGTTGAGGGACATCTAGGTTGTTTCCAGGTTCTTGCTATTACAAATAATGCTGCTATGAACACAGTTGAGCTAATACCTTTGGAGTATGAATGTGCCTCTTTAGGGTATACACCCAGAAGTGGTATTGCTGGGTCCTTGGGGAGATTGATACTCAATTTTCTGAGAAACCTCCATATTGCATTCCAAAGTGGCTGGACAAGCTTACACTCCCACCAACAATGGAGGAGTGTTCCCCTTGCTCCGAATCCTCTCCAACATAGGCTGTCATCTGTGCCTTTTATCTTAGCCAATCTAACAGGTGTTAGGTGGTATCTCAAAGTTGTTTTGATTTGCATTTCTCTGATGGCTAAAGATGAAGAGCACTTTTTCAGATGCCTTTCAGCCATTCGTAGTTCGTCTGCTGAGAATTCCCTTTTTAGATCTGTACCCCATTTTTTGATAGGGTTATTCAAGGTATTGGGCTCTAAATTCTTGAGCTCTTTATATACCTTAGAGATCAGTCCTCTATCACTTGTAGGGCTGGTGAAAATCTTTTCCCATTCTGTAGGCTGGCGTTTTGTCTTATTGACAGTGTCCTTGGCTTTGCAGAAGCTTCCCAGCTTCAGGAGATCCCACTTATTGACTGTTGGTCTTAGTGCCTGTGCCACTGGTGTTATATTTAGGAAGTGGTGGCCTGTGCCAATTTGTAGAAGTGTATTTCCCACTTTCTTTTCTATCAAGTTCAAAGTGGTTGGGTTTAAGTTGAGGTCTTTGATCCACTTGGATTTGAGTTTTGTGCAGGGTGACAGGCTCGAATCTATTTGCATTTTTCTACACACTTCCATCCAGCTATGCCAACACCATTTGTTAAATATACTATCTTTTTTCCAT